>BRDA01012213.1:7186-20280 GCA_036984385.1 Crenuchus spilurus | reverse complement strand
CTGAAGGGCGACCTCTTGTGGCACACATCTGAACTGAAAGATGAACCTAAATAATGTCTCTTCAGTGATGTGCAACCTGATGTTTTAGAACTAAGCTTCTAAAAACTCCTACATTTTTAGGGTTCAGCTGTTAATTGTAAGCATGTGTGTAAGCATGGAAAGCACATTTTCTGGTCATTTGAAGGGTTCTTTTACTACAAAAATGAACTTATTTTATGAAGTTACTGTATAGAAAAAGTAAGATTTTAATATTCAAATTCAGATGGAAAAAATACAGTGGACTGTCAACAGGTCAATGATGTGTCATTCTGGTGCCAGAGCATTTCCCACATACTACACATGCACACCGTGACACATGCCAACTGTGAATTTGAAGCCCATGAACCAGTTTCACTGCAAGGCAGAAAGAAAAAAAAACATGAACATGTCTTTCAAACAAGCAGAGAAAAACTGAGAGAGAGAGAGAGAGAGAGAGAGAGAGAGAGAGAGAGCGAGCGAGCCATTTGGAGGATTAGCTGTATTTGCTTAACTGAGGTGGTGTATGTTGAAGCTGTACAAGTTTGTACAAGCCACTAAGCTTTGTGAGTTCAGTATACATTTCTCTGTTTCTCTGTTGGTGGTGATTTCATCGTGACACTCCCTTCTCTCCCACCTGAGGACTTAAAGGAGAAGAAAAATAATCCCTCCTTCTTTACCTTCCCCGATTAGCTGCCTGGGCTGGTCTGGACAGTTTTAGGCTAGGCTGTCAGTTTGTGAACGTGAAAGTATGTAGTTTACTCGTGTTGTACCTCGTTGGACCGCGTCGTTGGACCTCGTAACCTTAGAGAAGTATGTGAAGCTGGACATTAAAGCCAGTTATGACTGAGCGACACTCTTTATACTAATCCCTGTCATTAATGTTTCTTTGCTGATGAGAACGTTTGTTATGTAGACTCACACAATTAGTGTCATCGGTTGCCAGATTTATGTACATTTCTATGCTGTACAGTTATGATTCTGAGGTGCAACAACACTGACAAATGTGAGACACAAACTTGTGCAAATGAACAAATCCCAGAAGTGGGTTCCTTTCCGATCTAACTGAAATGTACAATGTCAAACTGAGACACATCTACTGTTTGGACTTGTTGATGATTCTGGTAGCATTGCAGCAATATGGCCAAATGTTTGCATACAGCAAAACTGAAGCAAACTCGTACAAGTTCACCTGAATGAAAGAAAAGTACAAAACGCAAAAATGTGCACCTCTAAAAATGACTCGCTTTGCACTTCTTATACATTTACATTCAACAGCTGATGTTCACTATGAGCCTCAGTCTGATACACTTTGGCTTATTTGCCCCGTTGCATTCAAGTCTTACTTCAACTGTTTTGTTTTTCTTTTTGTCTCTTTCAGGTTCATTAATGCGAGAAGGAGAATAGTGCAACCGATGATCGACCAGTCCAACCGAGCAGGCAAGTCCCCTGTAGTATCTGTGTTCAAGTCGCAAAGGCGAAAGCCCTCCTCCAGCCATGCACCTGGAGGCTCATCTGCTGGTAAATACCCCGCCCAGCCTGAACGTCAGGAGTGATTGACCACTAAAATCCATCCAATTAACCCAAAGCACTAATCACACTGACTCAGGCTTCCCTATAGTTTAACGCCCTTAAATAAGAAAAAGTCGTTCATTAAACTATTGAAACCGTAACGATGGCTGAGATTCTGAGATATGACTGCTTAAGTAGAAATAAATCAAATAAAATGTGAACAGAGCTTAAATTATTCTTTAATTCATTTGTTTTGGCCTCATCTCCCATTTGCTATCAGCAGTTCCCCTGGTGCATGGCTTGTTGTGGACTGCTTTTAAAGTTTACTACCTGTAATAGGGTTCAGAGGGCAGGGTCACTTTAGGGCACTCAGGAAAGTTCAAAGGCATTCGCTAAGGCTCAGCTGTTGTTTTTGACCGAATGTTTAGTTCCTCACAATGGCGTCAACCTCTCACACGTATGAGGAACAGAACTGGAGCTTGTTTGTCAGTGCTGGTCTACAAAGTATTATTTTCACACTATTTATCAAACGATTAATATCACTGAACAACTGAAGGCCTTAAAATCAACTGATTAAGACAGATGACTTTCTAATACCTTGAAATGCTTTTAAATGTCATCAGTTACATTTCTGAAGAGATTTTCCCTGCTTAGACCTTTAATTTTGCTTTGATACGTATGAACCGTAATCGGTGAAGACACTGAGCAAGTAAGCATTAGTCCATGCGTCCGTTAGCAGCTGATGTTAAGCAATGGAAACTTAATTAAAAGCACTAATTGACCACTGTCCTGTGCCCTACCCCCGTCCTCCTGCAGTAAGTCAAGGAGCTCCCTACAACCCAGATGGTCAGCCCATGGGAGGCTTCGTGATGGACGGCCAGCAGCACATGGGAATCAGACCACCTGGTAAGACCTTGGCGTGTCTCCCTCAACTCCGCCATCTCCAACCTTTCCCACCAACCCCCCTTTCCTGCTTTTGCACTGCCAATTCCCCCAGTCTGGCTGCTACTCGTAGGAGCACAGGTGTAGCCCATCACATTACACCCCTCTTTTCTTTCTCTTTCCCCCCTTAAGCCTTGTTAGCTGTTACCTTCTAAAGTGTCTATCCATCTATCTTCTGTCTATTCCCCTCTCCTATGCTCTTGGTCATCATCCCTGGCTTGAACTCTTGGCTTCAACCCCCCATTTTCGTTCTTTCATACCTCCCCTCTCTTAAGCTGTAGTATTTGCCCAAAGCCATACTACTTTCCAACCAAGCCATTGATCTCATTGTTGACTCTGCTTTGTCTTCTCTTATGCTGTTGATGTCATCTTACTCTTCCTAAATGTGGGATGTTGTCCTTTTCTTTGTCTGAATCTCTCATCTTCTGGCATTCTTCTTCGATTGTGTTTCTCTCCTTCTAGGGCCTATGAGTGGGATGGGCATGAATATGGGCATGGAGGGACAGTGGCACTACATGTAACCTTCTAGTTAACCAATCGCAAAGCAATGGGGGAAGTAAGTACAAAAACAGGGCCTTAAACCACATTTTTTTTCACAGGGTATATATTCAATGGTTGTGTACTGGTGATTCTTGTGTCGGTGGCAAATGCTTTAACAGGCTTTAGTACTAACAAAATACTACTAATAATTCAGAAAATAAACAACCTGACTGTGTCGCACTGGTGACTCTGTGATCAGGGCTCTGTGTCTTTTGCTCTCCTGTCTTTCAGTCTTGCTCATTTTATTGGCCACATGACTAAACATTGCATCGGTGGGGAAAAAATGGGTGATCGAGAGCAGAAGAGAGAGAGAGAGAGAGAGAGAGACAAAAAGAAGAAGAGGGAGGGACAGACTGGTTCGGGGGAATGGCGAGTTGAGAGTGGGGGGATTGAGGTTGAGGTTTTGGACGAAGGCGGGGAAGGGGTGTGGGGGTAGTGTGGTGGGGCTGGTGGGACGTTACCATAGCAACAGACTGATTGGCAAAATGTAAGCAGGCTGCAGCAGTGCAGCGAGAGGAAAAGTGCATGTCCCCAACGTGTCATAAATCTGTCTCTCCGCAGCTGATGCGCGAGTCCCGTTAATACACTAACCTGCACGGCGACGCAGCAGCGGCCGCCCTCAGCCGGAAACGCAAGGCCAGGTCTTTTGGAAATCAAAGAAACGCTCTTAGCGTGGGCCGTTATTAAAGGTGGAGGTGGCTTCCCATCGATCCCGACTTGGTCTACCGTTTTCCTGTCTGCCTGCTCCTAATAGGATTACTTATGGCGGAGGGAGGGGAAGTGAAGGAGTGCAAAATGGAGGTGTGCTCAGCAGGGTATGCAGCTTAGCCCGGCCTAATTGACTATATCCAAATTAAATATGCCATCACAAGCACTGTGACGAATGGATCTGACTTCTTCAGTATGCAAAAATAGGGAAGCGCTAATGCGGCCACGCACAGAATGCTTCTGTTGTCCGAAAAAATATTCCCACTTCTCAGGCTTCTGCTGTTCGGAACCAAGAGAAACATTATGATAATGTGAGTCCTTGCTATTTAAAGGCTCCCATCCATCTTGGCTTGTTGTCATTGTGTGCGAGAGTGTGTGCGTTAGATGGTGAGTGTGTCTAAACATGGAGAGTGTTTCCTCGTGTCCAAACGTTCCAGCAGCTGCCATAGTTCCCAGAAGACTGGCGAGCAACCTGCTTTAAACAGCCTCAATTTGCTTGCTGAATTCTGTAATTGGGCCGTGTGTGGAATCTCAGATGAGATGGGTTGAGGCGAGAGAGAGGAAGACAGAGAGAGAAAGAGAGAGAGAGAGAGAGAAGATGGGAAGCAGAGTGTGACAGAAATATGTCGCCGTGCTTGAGAATGCCTGGTCTTTATAGCTTCATCACTAGAATTTCCTGGCTTGTCTAATTTAAATATTGTTACTTTAGTTTCTAGGTCAATTAAATGTAAGTGATGTGTTTTATACTTCATGACCAATTAAATTAATAGGTTATTACAAAAAAAAATCTTATTTGATTAAGAGACCAAGGGTTCATTATTTTTTATAAGCAATTTTCATTAGATGGGGAATTTCTCCTCAAGGCAAGATTAAGCAGTTATTTGCCAGGGAGTTCCAGGACCTGAAATGAAGGTGTTCCTAGCAGTCACACTGCAACATTACTTAAAACCAAAGCCAATTAAACCTACTTAGCAAGAGCGTTATGCTTTCTACCCATGGTTATAAGTCTTGCGGGTCTTGGAAACAATACACCTGTCAGTGCAGATTCAGTCTGGTTACTCAAGCAGAAAGGGGGCAGGCTTTGAAAGTTGAACGAGTGTTTTATGTCCACTCTGCCTTGCACTGCTCTTTGAGGAACTTGGATAAAATTAGCCAAGGGTGGGCCAAATTGCGAATTGCATCTCTAAGACAATAACAATCAGAGAAAGCATTAACGATGGGCACACAGACAGAAAAAAATACTCCCCTTCCCCCATCCTCGGTCCAGATGCCACTGGTATGCTTTGGTGAGCTCGCCTGGTAACCCTGCTGGCTCTGCTGGAGATCCTTTTGTCTGCGATTTCATTCCTCACAATTATTAAGCAGAAGTTTGTTAACCTTCCACAGGGTCAAGATTCCTCCCACTGCCCCCTTTTGCTGCCCTGAACTTTTGCTTTTAAGTTACCGAAAGAAAAAAAAAAGGTCTTGAGGGGATTTAGCTCTTGTATTGTGTGTGCAAAATATCCCCTGTTGATTCACTCCCAGGGTACTTCTGAAAATGGACCAGTAAATAACTCGATGTATTGATTGGCTTATTAAGAGGGAAAAATGCAATTTGTGACATGTGCCCTTTTCCTGACCCAAGCTTTCTTTCTGATAGGCAGGACGTTTTCCATCTCAGATAAACACGAAACAACCTGATTAGAGATTGGAAATGAATACAGTTGCTGACCTCAGAAGCGATTGGGTCATCCCTATAAGCACTGAATAGGTGTACTTAACAAACACGTTTACAGATTAGGGCAAATATGCTGATCTTCCAAAAAATGTTACGCATGAAAAGGCAGACAGTTCCAGGTTTCCATATTTTGTAGCTTGCATGCTTGTATAAATGCCTGTACACATCACCTGCTTTTAATCCCTGGGTTAGGTGAAGTGATGTTGTGGACTTTATGGAGTTAGCAGCATTCTCTAAAACTAGGCGAACATGTAGTAGAAGTGGACATTTCTGGGAACAGATCTAGCCAGAGCCAGCCCCCGTTTTCGGCTGGACACCTTGTCGCCCTACTGAGCTCTCCATTTTGCATCCTGTGGGTTTTGCTTGGTGGCCAGTTATTGCTAGTGGCACACTCAAGAGCACCTGGGTGAAACCTCTCGAGTGACTCCCTTTGTATATCTTCACCTTTCTTCTTTAATTTGAGCACAATGGCTTCGTTGCTCAGTGGGAGTTTCGGCGTGAGCCGCAGACCCTCGCCTATTGTGCTAAAAGAGAGATAAGTGGAGGCGGCACTGTGCATAAAGGAATGGCTTATTTTACCTCATTTGTCACTGTTATGAACTCTTCTGGTGAGAGCTTGACGTCTGATGACTTGGCTCGTGCTCCATATAAACAGTGTGTTCCTGTGAAGCTAGCATGAAACCGGAGGAACCTTCACCTTTTGTGTTCTTTTAGCATTCCAGCATTCTCTGCTAGCGTGCTCTCTTTAAGTGATTAATATGTCTTTGATTGCAAACCAATGGTGCATCACCCTGTTTGTGATACCCTTATGTTTTGCACATTCCTATCTGACAGGAGGCACTTCATGTAAGAGTCTATCAGAGAATCCCTTTGGGATTGTAATTATGTGGATTTGGCGTGCGTATTCATCTTTAAGATGGATATAAGATTAACAGATCAGGCTGAACAGCAGATACATGTCGTCCTAGAGGCTGACCTTAGTGAAGGGCAGCCTTCCGCTTGACTGGGCCGGTGTGATTGTGGCTGAGGCCAGGCCGGATGGATATTGCACTGGGGAGAAGGCGGTAGCAGCAGAGTGCTGTGCTCAAGCCAGTGAGCCGGGTCCCTGGAGACACACCCACACCCACTGCATGAACCCTCTTATTCTACTGCCCTTGTTTGGTGCTGAGGACAGCATGCGCTGTTTTACTTATGATGACCCAGTACAATCTGATAGTGAAGATTACATCAGAATGGCTAATTATATACATGTTTGCATTTGCTATTAAGTTCCAGGCAGCAAATTCTCAACCAAGTCTCTCTCTAAACCTAACTTTGGATCTAATCCTAACATTATACTCAGCTGGTTTTAGTCTGGTAGCACAATGAGTATTTGTAGGTAAATTAGATACGGAAAACCAAGTAAATGTGTTATATTTTATAAACATCTGCTGTGAACATGACGGAGATTTCCAGGTTGTTGGAAAAGCAGGAAAAAACTTTACTTTCACTTTCAAGAAACAGTCAGGGCTCATGTCAAAACCTCTTCCTCTGGGTTGGGTTGCCAGATACCATAACACATATCCCACAAACTGTAAAATACCCATATGACATATATGAAAAATTTATATCATAAAACAGTTGAACACAGAGGATGAAAGGGTTAAAACTCCCTTTTCAGGAATGTTGGCATGTATTTGGATGATGTTACTTTGCAACGTTGCTGTCATATCAAAACCACCATTTCCAGCAGCTGAAAATACATTTGCCTCTAACGCTGTGTTACATTTGAACATGAATGAATCAACAAAACTTGTCCAAAGTCCAAATTCATTCCATTAACCTGTATGTTAAGTTTAGTAGGTTGATTTATTTTCCTATGAAGTTATCATTCCATACTACAGTTTTGTTAAGACAGAATAAGTATGAAACTGTGCTACATCTGAAAGCAAGTTTTGCTAACCGCTCCTCTATACTTCTTGCAGGACTGCAGGGCATGCCAGAGGACTACCTGTCTCACAGCGGCCCGATGGCCATGGGCATGGGCCAGCCGGCCTACGGCGGCCCCCAGCTCCCCCACCACTCCGGCCAGCTGCGGCCTGGGCCTCCCATGCGTTCCTACATTCCTGGACCCCCCCAGCACTCAGCGATGTTGATGCATGGAGGACCTCCCCATCCTGCCATGCCCATGTCAGCCTCCAGCCCCCCCATGCTTCCCCCAGGAGACCCCACCATGGGCGGACATGTCATGGATATCCATGCCCAGTAGCTTGCTCCAAAATAACGGATTCTTCGAAAAACGGCCGGATTCGAGACAGGGAACTGCGATTGGTTTGTGTCACTGGGGCTCAAGTACTTTGCTGCAGAAACTGAAGAGCTCCATCCTTAAGTGCGCGAACTGGGTTTTGATAATGCAGCCAGCGTCTGCACGCCCACGGGACACTTACAGTGGACGTGCCCATTTTTTTTGCAACGAATCAAACCGAAAGAAAGAGAAAGATTGAATTTATTACTATATCAACTCCTAAGGGGGGAGGGAGGAGGAGAATCTGTATACTGTTGTAAAGTTACATTTTGGACTCGTATGAGAACTGGGAATTAAGTATTGTAAATGCTATCGTATTGTTCTGCATATTATGTTGTTTCTAATAGATTTTTTTAAAAAAAGGATGTGAACTTTTTTCTTTCCACACTATGTGTGTGCCATCTCCATAGACTTTTGACCTCCTCCCTAAATCACTTTGCGTTTAAAAAGGAAAAAAAATATGTGAATAAATCAATAATTGGTTGAAGAGATTATTTACTAGAGCTTTTCTTCTGCTGTGACAGCATGGCAGGTGAGGACGTTTGACTAAAAAGTCCACTGTGAAGTCTAAAAGCCTTGGCAGATGCACCCAGATGTTCACCATCACTTTACAGCAGAATACATATCCCGAGTAAATATGGGCTTTGAGTCATAAACGTTTGGAACGTGAGGGACATGTTTCTCTCAAAGTGTGTTAAGTTCTGATACAATGTATACACTGTAAATTAGTGCATTTTTGAAGAGAAAGTAGCTGTATAAATGTGTGCCTTGTGCCTTAATTCAGTGCAGAATATTTACTTTATTCTGCTTATATTAAACCTGAAGGCCTATAATATAGACTCTAAAATCTCATCCTGCATATAATGAATGAACTCTTATTTGTGAGTTATTCTGATATCCATGACAAAGACAAAGGTAAACAAATTCTTGCTGCATTTTTGAATGACATGGGCAATGCATAAATATGATACTGTAGGCTACCATTAGCTGCTTAAGTGTGGCTGAGTGTGTCACTTTAGTTTAAGCTTTATGCAGCCATCTCCATGTTTAGCTGTCTAGTTTTTGACAGTTTTTCTGTTGTGCTTATAGTACAATTTGCTTATATGTGGTCAAATACCTCAAATTAGAAAAAGTTTAAAAACCAGTTTAAATTCATTTTTAAAAGCACAATGCTAATGTTTTAACTTGGGGAGAGTCTACAAATCATTATTTGGAGGAATAAGCCTGTTCATGCTCTCTCCCAGTCTTTAGATCATCTTGTTAGTTTTCAATAGGTTTCAGGTCTGGAGACTGGGCTGGACATTTGGAATATACAACCCCAAAACACTAAACAGTTGGGACAGTACGGAAAATGTAAAAAAATACTTTGACTTTAATTTCATTGCAGACAGTATGAACTCAACATATTTCACGTTTTGTCTGGTCTATTTTATATCAGTTAATATACATCCATTTCTGTATTTCAGGCCTCCAACATTCCAGTCTTCATTGACCAGTGTGTAATGTTGCCATTCTTTCACAACACTAAAATATGTTTTGGCACCAAAGATACTAACTAATGAAGTGTTTCAGCTGCTATAGGCTCCCTCATCCATCAGAGGGAGCTTACATTCTACCTTCATTGGCCATTACTAGCACCTGAAGGGGCGGAGCTACACAATTATGGATAACTAAGAGCATGTGCTGTCTCCTCTATATAACGCAAGCTTTCCTATCAGTAGGCGTCTGGTCTTTAAGCAACAAATGCACTTGAAAAGCCAACGCTGCTTTCAACTGAACACAGACATCAGATGAAGTTCACGTGTCTGCCTCTACTCCTCGGACTGCCTCGAGCCTTTCTTCCGTCTTTCTTGGAAGTTTTGTTTACTTTCACTTCTTTTCTGTCTTGTTTTGCTGCTTTTGTTTGAAAGACCTGGTGTTTTCGCTCAGTCCTTCCTGACAGTTTTTCACACCCTTTCTTCCCGCTTTGTTTTCTGGTGGTAGTGTTGCGCGCCACTTTTTATTTGATTGCTTCTCAACCTTTAATGTTCATTTGAAGCTCTTTAGCTTCTATCTGCTCTTTGCTTGTTTCAGTTAAGTTTGGGATATTACATTCCCATTAGTTATTTTGTCCCAGTCTTCCTGCAAACACATCTTTAGGTCTGCAACACTACATGGTTAGTGTCACATTTTATCATTTCAAAATTCTTCACATTCTCTGTTGAGGACAGGTCAGGAGTACAGGAAGGCCAGCCCAGGACCCCTAACCTTTTATGTCTTTGTAATGTGTGCAGCATGTGGTTTTGCATTGTCTTGTTGAAAAATGCATCATCTTGAAGACAGCTTATGTTGCTCTAAAATCTCAAAATACTTTTCTGAAGTGAAAATGATCTTTGCCAAGGGCACAGATAAGCTATACCATGACAGACTCTAACATCTGGACTTGTTGCTAATAACAGTCTGGCTGTTCCTTTTCACCTGGTCTGGAGCACCCAGCGTCCATTTCTTCTAAAAAAAGTACACTTTTCACTTTGTGACAGTCCACCCCAGTTGACTCTACTAAGTCAACGCTACTTCTGGACATGGTTAACTTTTCTTTTTTATACAGGGAAGTTTTAAGTGATTTGTGAATGTAACTCTGTATTGTAGTGCTTGACAAAATTTTGCCAAGTTAATCCCTTGCCCATGTGGTTATCAGCTACTGAATGATGGTTCTTGATGCAGTGACATCTTGATGAATTGGAGATCACAGGTGTTAAGTCTAGTCTTGCACCTTTGCCCTTTATGCACAGAAATTCTTCCAGATTCCTTCAGTCATTTAATGATATTGTGCACTGTAGAAAGATAAATATGCAAGTCCCTTTCAATCTTTCTTTAAGGAATATTGTTTTTAAACATTTTAATTTTCTCACATTCGTTGACAAACTGGACATCATCTGGCCATCTTTGCTCCTTAAAGCCGTTTCGTGGACACTACTTTTCTACTAAATCATGATTACAATCACCTGTTGAAATCACAATATTTAGGTTTTTAATGTGACTATTAGCCCTCAATTGCCCCTTTCCAAAAATATTTTTGGAATGAGCTGTGGCCTTGAAATGCAGGAATGAATGGATGTATATTAACAAAGGAAATTAGATAAATATATTGGGTTCAAATTATCTGCAGTGAGTGTCAAAGGTGGTGTTTTTTTTTTTTTTTTTTTTGCTTTTTCCATACTGTTCCAACTTTTTTGTGTATATTAGATTCTTTGTGGTAAAGAGAGTTTGACCAAACTATAAGGTAAGTAAAACTGCTCTACTTTATAGCATCTTCAAAAACACACCTACACTGAGATTAGACACAGTCCTGCCAACAGTTTCCAAATGAATCGGGAAAGCCTGACCTTCTCCATGGTGACTTTCCACCTTTTCTCTGACAGTGACCAATACTGTTAAACATACCGCAGACCTCTGGTGAAGAAGAGAGGAAGTGTATGTGTGTGTGTGTGTGTGTGGAGGGGGGGCTAGATGAGCTGGGTGGATGGATAAAGGGGGAATTATCCCCCTGTTTAGCATTAAAATTCATTTAGATAAAATTGCCACAAACATTTAAATGGAAAGATTAGTTCCCCCTCATGCCTTACTGCCCACATTCAATGGCTCTGTAATAGCGGTTGAAGCTGCATTATCAAGGCAGTTGTTGTTTTCCGGATGTTAGCCCACTTTTTCTCACAACACGTGAAGTTATTGGACATGAAAAGAGAGAATATGAAAAAAGAAGGATGTTGGACTGCTGCTGTTTAAGGGACTAAGATGTACACAATACTGTACTGTAATGTTCAATAACTGCAAATAGCTAACAACTCTTTACAGTCACTGACAGGGGTGTGAATCACAAACTTCATCATGATGGCATCCTACAATACAATCAAATTTTATCCTATGACCTGATGATTTTCAATACAGTTGAGCCTTGGTTATCCTCGGTTATGTACAATTCGGCTATCCTCGACTTTTTTTCGAGAACATTTTGTCCAAGTTATCAGTTAACAAAACATCCACCCACGTGTTTGTCGTTCATTTTGGCTTTGTTTGTCATTGTTTCTGGTTGAAAACGCTCAAAACAAAAACGTCACACAAAAGCGACAGAATTCCACTGTACCTCAATTAATTTGTTACTATGTTCTGCAGTTGATATTTAATATTCCACACAATCTGTTTCATTGCTATGATCTCAAATGCAAGAAAAATATAATAACCTACTATTAATAAATAATAAGTATCAAACAACCGTACATATGAGTGTCCAGAGAGGAATCATGGATAATGTTAGAACAGGTATGATTCTGAGGTATATGATCATTTGCCATTTGGTCATGCATCAACGCAGAACAATGGATTGTTCCACCCCCAGATACTGATTAATGGAATGAAGTAATATGAATAAGACACTGGTTACTGAATTCACTTTGATAAGACACCCTCCAAGAACCCGTTAATATATTCTTTAGATTCCAAAGACAGAATCTAAATATTTTTTTGTTTTTGTTATTTTTTTTTTAAATAAAAAAAGTTTCCTGGCACTTATAAGGTGTCTACAGGTGCTACAACCTAAGGAACCCCTGAAATATCTTCCAGGAAGATTCCAAGGGTCGCTTTTTGCTTTTTTTTTTGCTTTTTTTTTTTTTTTTTTTTTTTTAGGAATGCTGAATTTGTGGGTTAAAAACCTTTTAAACACAGTAAACAATTTTACATATAAAGAAAGAGAGATTTCCTAAAAGTACTTTCTGCCAGTGACAATCTACAGGAGCTTAAAGAACTTCCAGGAACTTCTTCCACGGGTTTTAACTTTTTACCCATGTCTGTGAAGGTCTTTGAATGTTTTATATAACTTACTAACAAACCTGTACTGGATAACTTCATGTAACCGGAACAGCAAATCTTTAAGATAGAGTAAAAAATTACATATTTTACCTGTCATAAAAGGGTTCTGAGAACTTTCATGGAACTTTGAAAAAACATAGCTGGTGTGACAGTCCATTAAAAGATGCTAAAGGAACGTTTTGTTTTTGGTGTGTAACAGCTGAATTAAACTCATGGAGTTTAAGGGTTTAGAAGCAAACCGAGGAGATACACTACCAGTCAAAGGTTTCTTATTCAAAGTTTTTTTTCCTACTTTGTAAATGAACACTGAAGTCATCCAGACTCTGAGTGAACACATAAGGAATCATGTACTAAACTTAAAAGTGTTAAACAAACCAAAACATGTTTTAGATTTTACTTCAAAGTAGACACACAACTGATGTCTCAAACACATTAAAGTCAATTGTCGACACAGAACAGTTCTCGAGTACTGAACGTAAAGAACGGAGAATTACACAAACTCTGTAGTCAACACACAGATGAAACTTCATT
>BRDA01012209.1:34472-66314 GCA_036984385.1 Crenuchus spilurus | reverse complement strand
GCCCAGAAGAAGGAACTCTGTTTTGTCACTATTTAAGAGAAGGAAGAAATATGACATCCAGCATTTCACATCTTTTACACAGTCCTCCATTTTTTAAAATCTAATCCTGTCATCAGGTTTAGCTGATATATAAAGTTGTGTATCATCTGCATAACTGAAAATTTATATTATGTTTCCTTATAACGTGGCAAATGGAAGCATGTAAAGTATAAATAATAAAGGTCCTACAATAGATCCTTGTGGAATTCCATATCTCACTTTTGTACTTTTGGGCAATACATCATTAATATTTACAAACTGGTAACATTCTGTTAGATAAGATTTAAACCACATCAGGGCTGTTCCTGTGATTCCAAACATATTCTCTAGTCTTTTTAGGAGAGTATTGTGGTCTATTGTATCAAAAGCTGCACTTAAATCAAGTTGAGGATGTTTCTTTTTTGATAAGTCTGGAAGGTTTTCTATACATTGTTGGGCTGTATCTGATGTTATTGTGCGTTTCATGCAATAACGTGGAGATCTGCATATATTGTGACTGAGATGTAGCTCATAATACATTAGACAGTGATCTGAAACTGCTGGATTTTGATGAAGAATGTTTAAGTTATCTAATTCCCAGGGTCAAAACTAGATCCAGGGTATTATTACAATAATGTGTGGGTTCTTTTACATGTAGGGTAATATCAGTAGAATCTAAAATCAACTATCCTTTAGAATTGTCTGTATTTTCAAAATGAATATTAAAGTCTCCTAAATTATCTTTATCATTGTACACTACTAAGTTTAACACAAAGTATATATTAAATAATTAAAATACAACTTTATTTGTAGCTGGATTGGTAATATTAATTGAAAGAATTTCAAAGAAATTAAAGGTCTAACAGTATTTCTGATTAATGTTTAAAGTGTTTTGGTAGATTATACCTACACCGCCTCCAGTTCCTCACAATCACGGACTATGAACATAATTATAACCTTCAGGGCTCGCTTCATTTAGGGCTAAATATTCATCAGGTCTAATCCATGTTTCTGTAAGACAAAGTATTGAATTTCTGATCACTTATAATTTCATTCACAATAAGTGCTTTTGAACTTAGAGATCTTATATTGAGTAACCCAAACTTTAGATCTGAGGTACTATAATTATTATTTGGATACGATAATGGAATATTAATTTACTGAGATGAGCTATTGAAGACTTTCTACGATTGGTTATAATTTGGGTTGCGGTAAAGTTTTAGGTGGTGCCGCCATCCACCCCCTATCTGCATATGTGGGGCGCCGGCCCTTCATGCCACACTCTGAACAAACAAAAAGCTCAGCTCCAGCCATAATGAAATGTGTACTTACCACTGCTAGTTAAAACTTACACCAAACACCACCAAACGAGTTGTGCTGAAGTAGCAAACAGCTACTTTCAGTGTCTGATAGACCTGTAACAGAGTCTGTAAACAATCTAAAAACAATTAGTATGTGTAAATAATACAATATGGCAAACAGAGATAGTACGTAAGATATTAAACAACAGAAAAAAGTAAATGCAAACACAAGATACAAGACACTTAGCCTAGCAGCAGCAGCAGTATGGAAAAACAGGACAAGGTCAACAGTCAGTATTGGATGCTCATGATCTTTGGGCCCTCAGGCAGCACTGCATTAAAAACAGCATGATTCTGTACTGGAAATCACTGCATGGGCTCAGGAACACTTTAGAAATCATTGTGAACACAGTTAGCCATGCAATCCACAAATGCAAGTTAAAGCTGTATCATGCAAAGAAGAAGTTAAATGTCAACACAATAAATGCCATCATCTTCTCTGGAATAAAGCTCATTTAAAATAGACTGAAGCAAAATGGAAAACTGTTCTGTGATCAAATTAATCAAGATCTGAAATTCTTTTTGTAAACCATGGACACCATGTCCTGGAGGTTTAAGAAGAAAGGGACCATCAAGCTTGTTATTGGTACACATTTCAAAAACCTGCATCTTTGATAGTACGGGGTTGCATTAGTGCCTATGGTGTGGGCAGACTTGCAAGAATATGCTAAACCACATATTGCGTCCATCACAACAGCATGGCTTCACAGAAGAGTTCAGGTGCTAAACTGACCTGCCTGCTGTCAAGACCATGTTTGGTGCCTCATGAAATGAAATATCTGGCAAAGAAGACTGAACTGTTGATCAGCTAGAATACTACATCAGACAATAATAGGTCAACATTCCTCTTACTAACCTCTAGCAACTAGTCTCCTCACTTCCCAGATGTTTACAGATTGTTGTTAAAAGAAGGGATGTTACACAACGGTAGGCATGGCCCTGTCCCAACTTTTTTAAGATGCTTTACTGCCATTAAATTCTAAATTAATGAAAAAAAAAACAATTAAATGGTCAAATGTCTCACTTTCGGGCGGCACGGTGGCTTACTGGTTAGCACGTTCGCCTCTCAGCGCTGGGGTCTTGGGTTCGATTCCCCATCTGAGCGGAGTTTCCATGTTCTCCCCGTGTCTGCGTGGGTTTCCTCCGGGGTCTCCGGTTTCCTCCCACAGTCCAAAAACATGGAGGTCAGGTAAATTGGGTACTCTAAAATTGTCTGTGTGTGTATGTGTGTCACCCAGCGATGGACTGGCGCCCTGTCCTGGGCTTAGTTGACTAATGTAATGCCCTGCCCTGCACCCAGTGAGGGGGTAGGGGACTAACCGCAACCCTGATAAGCATTAAGCGGGTGTGATAATGAATGAATGAATGAATGAATGTCTCACTTTCATCATCTGACGTGTTATGTTCTATTGTGAATAAAATATGAGATTTGCAAATCACTGCATTCTGATTTGATTTACATTTATACATGCATACATACACATTATACTTATATAGCGCCTTTCTAGAGACCCAAGGACACTTTACAATCAACACACAAATTTATCTACATTTTACACAGTGTCCCAACCCTTTTGGAATTGGGGCTGTACTTCAAAATAAAAAATGTATGGGAATATTTTATTAACATCCCGGAGTCTACTGCAACTCATTCTGTGTATATTTTACACACTACAGTATAGTTAGTTAAGAACCACATAACACTGACACATATAAAAGATAGGTGCATGGTTAAGTGCTGCTGAATTCTGCTTGTAGCTATGCTAAACAAATGTGTTCAAGAAGATTCTTCAGAGCCATTGTAAAAATGACTTCTGGTTCCCTAAAGAAACTTTCAGTGGAAAAGAACTGAAGAACTCTTTAGAGAACCACTTCAGAGACCATTTTAGAGAACAGAAATGCGATTACTCCAAAAAACCCATTTTGTCCCCTGAAGGTACTGAGCATTTGTGTATGTGATGTGACTGATGTAAGATTATGATTTTATGTGGATTTTTTCCCATAATGCCCAGATTGAGAAGCACTGAGCATTTGAATAAACTTTCCTTGAGTTTGCCTTGTGAGTCAGTGGGACTCCAGAGCCAAGACTGAAAATCAGTGTAGGACATATTGATTTTATAGTTACATCTCTAATTCTAAAACAGTTGGAGTGGTAAATAAAATGCCAATAAATAGATAGCAATCATTACCAAGTGAAATGTAGCTCAGTTTTGAGCTACAAAAATGATGTTTTCATGCCTTTTATTGAACACAACATGTAAACAGTGCAAGTAAAAAAAAAAGCTTCTTCCCGTAGGTCGTCCGGACTCTGAACTCTGGACAATAACACAGGCGCACACACTCCAGACTACACAAACACACATGTATACACACACACTTTGTACTTTTTGTATATTTGTATACTTTGGACATTATCTACAAGTTAAAATCTCTTCATCTCTTCTTCATTCTTAAATATTATACTTCTATTGTCTTATTTTAATTTTGATATTCTTTTGTTATCCCACCCACTCTTTCTCTTTCTTAAGGTGAATGAGCATCCATCAAAGCATTTCACTGCTATTTGTACCATGCATGGCTGTGTACAGTATGTGACAAACTTTAATTTGATTTTGATTTATATATGCACTGCTCACAAAAAGTGAGGGATATTTGACTTTCAGGTGAAATGAATGGAAAACGTAAAAAGTTCAGGCTACAGTGATTTTATATCATGTAAGTTGGACATTTCAGGAGAAGCATGAGGTGGTGATTTTTTTTTGGCCACTTTTCTCCCTTTCCCAATGTGGTAGTAACCAATTAACCCAACCCATTAGTGGCTCTCCCCATCACAATGTCCCTGACTCTAGGACAGTGAAGTCATGCACATGCCTCCTCCATTGCGTACGATACAGCCACCACTTCTTTTCGAACTACCGCTGATACACCGTCCCTGAGGAACCCACAGTGGTGATTTCCTCTCAAACTATTTACTGAAACAAAAGTCAACTACAGTGGGGTGTAAACCTCAACAAACAATGTCTCAGTAACGTGTCATGTGCTCTTGTCTCATGCTGTTCACAAGTCCACTTATTGTGTGCTGAGGCATAGCATCCCACTCTTCTTGAAGGGTGGTCCTCAGGTCATTGAGGTTCTGAGTTACAATCTTCTACATGGCAACTTCAGATCTGGAGAAAGTGAAGGTCACTCCATCTGAGGTGCCCCGGTCTCCAGCAGGTTCCCTAATGAAGTGACCTTGATGAGCTGGAGCATTGTAGTCATGAAGATGAAATGAGGCCTGTGTTCTTCATGCAGAGGTACAATGACTGGATAAATGATGTTATTACAGCAGTCTGGGCTTGTCACTGTACCAGTCACACAGTGTAGCAGTTCTGTATTGACTAGACATACTAACACCACCACTAAAGGCTCGTCTGGTGACAACAGTGACTGATACACAGCGTCTCCTTCACATCTCCAACATCGTTGATGGCCATCATTTCTGCTCAGCATGAATCAGCTTTCATTAGTGAACAGCACTGGGGCCCACTGGTCCCTCGTTCAGTGTAAATGCATTCAAAAGTTTAGTGAATGTCACATTCAGATCACCTGTAAAGGTTAGAGCACATTTAAGGTACATCCTGAAGTTTTACCTGAAAGCCAAATATCCTGAACTTTTTGTGAGTAGTGTATAATGAGTTATTACTGTGTTATAGACCATTTATGACATATTTATGTACATTATTAACATTTTCCTTATTGTCCCATCTTTTTTAAATGTAAATAAGTGAACAAAAGTGTGGGGTCTTCAAAAAACTCTAAAGTCCTGACACACGTCATGAAACTTAACATTGCAGTTCAAACCCTGCACTACAAACTACACTGAATGGGAAACACAACAATGAATCTCTGCAGGAACATTTGTGCTGCTGATGACAGTTAAGCAGTGAATTTTGAGTGTTGAGGCGGCTCAAGTTCAATGGCCTGGCTTGCACAGCTTGGAAGTGCATGTTTGTCCTTCTGCATTATACTCCATCATTTACACTCCCTTTGGTTGTCATGGTTTCTGGAGTAATCTTTCAGCAAGTCCTGCCGTTCTCTGTCAATCAAGGTCATGGTGTGACAAAGGCGCTGGCTCCAGAGGATGACTAACTCCATTCAAAGTGGCAGCATTTCTGCTTCTGAACTACTGCTGCAGTGCAAAGAAAAACACGTCTTCGAGCACTGTTAACAGTAGAATTTTAAAAAGCCCATATCTACCTAATGAAGCACAATGACAAATTATTTACTGAAAAAATCTCGTTTTTTATTATTTTAATTCTAAGAAGATGCAGGTGGAAGGCCAGGCAGTCATTTTAATATGGCACAGCAACAGCAAAACATTGTCACTGGAGCTCTAATAACTCTAATCAACTACCAACCAAACCTGCATATATTTAGGAAACTACTATGCTGATAATCATCACCAAAAACTGTGTATTTTGTGTTTTGGATACTGGTATGACTGATCATGCTGGTTGACCATCTAAACTAGCACTAAATAGCACATACCAGCTTAGACCAGCATGGCATGCATGTTGTTTTTATTCATCAGGGACTGAGATATTTTGAGTTCAATTGCTCTGGTGATGTTGTTATGTATCAACAAGGTGATTTTTGTATACATGGCCTATTCGGCACTTTTGATCGCAGTGAAAAGTGGAAGCCCTCTGTAAGCCCACCACTACTGCTCTTTCTGTAGCCTTGAGGGAGCGATAGGCTTTTTGCCAGAATACACCCACACAATCTTGTGCCATTGCTGTGCTCGCTCCAACACACAAACCCCCTTCAAACCTTCAAAAAATGTTAGAATGCAAACTAAGTTCTTACAATTAAGCATCTTTCTGGTGATATAAGTATTGATGTGTTTGAAAATCAACTTTGAGGCTGAAAGGAAATTCATTTTTAAGCTGAATTCGGTTATTATGTTAGCTGTTGTTTAGTTTGTGTTTGTGTTGTTTTGCCTCTCCACCAGACTGAACCGTGAGTCAGGTTCACATGACGCCTACACAATCGCCCACACACACCCACAGGCCGTATGCACGCGTACAGACAGATACACAAACACACACACACTGTCCTTCAAGCTATCTGAGAAGCAAGTCCCAGGTGAGTGCATCACTCAAACAACCATCAAATCAATCAACAATTGAGAGTGTGAGAGAAAAGGAAAGACAGTGTGTGTGAGAGAAAGAGAGAGAGAAAGAAAGAAAAAAAGAAGGGAAAGAACAAGCAGAATTGAACAAAAAACAAACTCTTGCTTTGTAAAATTGAGCAGTTACATTCTTTTTGACCTTGCCTTGGATACCATTCCCCAGGTCAAAAAATGGCACAACTTCTATATGATACAGCTATAATACCTCCCATCCCCTTTGCACTAATATGTCATTCTCTGATTATTTTGCGATGGATATTATTATTATGATGATGATGATGATGATGATGATTATTATTATTATTATTATTATTTATTTTTATTTTTTATTTTTTTTAGGGGCTAATATGTGTTCTATACTTTAGATAATGATTTTCACAACTACATATCTTACATTTTAGTCTTACAGTAGTTACCAAATACTGCAAATAGTTACTGTATATGTCTTATTATTAATAATATTAAATATAGGTTTAAAGATATTCTGACTTTAGACATATTTTGTTTATATGGTTGATGTTCAGATGAGCACAATTAAAAATATATATTCTCCTACCCAAAAAAATCCAAAAAGTATAGGTACAATTCATAATCAACCTCCCCCAATCTATTTTTTATTCATCACTACCAGCAGGTAAAAGTGAAGAAGAACCAGCATCTGCACTGCAAAATAAACACCTTAAATTCTAAAAAGCCATTGGTGTACCTAGATACATTCCTAACTATATACTGTACACAGTAGTTTCATAGTAAATGCTGAGTAATTCAAAGTAGTTCCTGGATAATACACCCCAGGGTTAATAACGGAATATTAACCTTATAATTCAAAGACTTAAGGTATCATTAGAGATCTATAATATCAGATATTATCAAGCCCTGCAAACATTGAGCATCTCAGATTAACAATACAAACTTAATATCAGCGAGATATTCCACAAAGCAGGAATTCTTATCTTAACCAGACCATTTAAGCCCCACTTTTAGGATTGTCCTGCTGCTCTTTTCCATTTAGATTTAGGTTTGACTTCAGGCTTAAGCTCATCATCATCTTCATCATCATCAGTGGTTACTGTGTGCAACACAAAAACACACACTGGACAAAGCCAGTTCATTGCAATTGCATGCAAACACATAGTGCAGTGAAAAAGTATTTGCCCCCTTACTGATTTCTTTTGTTTTGCACATTTGTCACTCTTGAATGTTTCAGATTATGAAACAAATTTGAATATCAAACATAAGCTGAAAACCTGAGTAAATAGAAAAGCTGTTTTATAATGATGACTTCATTTATTAAGGAAAAAAGCTATCCCAAACAACCTGTCCCTGTGTGAAAAAGTAACTGCCCCATTAATTAACTGTGATTAACTAAAATTTTTGAAAAGCTGAATTCAATTTCACTAGCCACACCCAGGCCTGATTATTGCCAGACTTGTAGAATCAAGAAGTCCACTAAAAAGAACCTGTCTGACAGCATCTGAAGAAGTTCAATGACAAATGAGAAACAAAGTTATTGACATCTATCAGTCTAAAAAATGTACTTAGCTATTTGGGACTTTGGGACTCCAGCAAATCATAGTGAGAGTTATTATCCACAAATGGAGAAAACATGAAACGATGGTCAACCTTCAAATGAGCAGCGGACATACTAGGGCTGGGCCACAGGTCTTATATCCAATCCAGAACCGATTGACCAACAACCTTTCTGCCCTTCTGAACAAAGTTCTCCCACCAGCTGCGTAGAAGATCTTCAGGCGCACCCCACAATCCCTCACGGTGACTGATGCCTTGGGTATGATAACTTCCTGCCCAAGAGTAACCAGACTACCAAAAATTACTCCAAGAGCACATGAACGGCTCATCCAGGAGGTCACAAAAGACACTAGAACCACATCTAAAGCTCTGCAGCCTCATAGTGTTCATGATTCAACAGTAAGAGGCTGGGAAAGTGACCTTAACCTCAAATGTACTTGGGTTCTGCAGGAGGACAGTGATACACCAGTTATTAAGTTTAGGGGGCAATTACTTTTTCACACAGGACCAGATTGGTTGGTTGGTTAGAACAGCATTTCATCTCTTTAAATGAAGTAATCAATGAAAAACTGCTTTTTGTATTTACTCAGGTTATCTTTGTCTGAAATTCAATTTTTTGATCATCTGAAACATTTAAGTGCGTCAAATGTGCAAAAACAAAAGAAATCTGTAATGGGGTAAATACTTTTTCACAGCACTGTACAGCCAGCCTACTGGAGCACCTGGAGGAAACCCACACAGACGTGGGGAGAACACACCACACTCCTCACAGACAGCAAGGAGCAAACTCAGGACACCATGCAGCACCAGGCTGCACATTTTTCTAAACTGAGAAACCCTGCTTTGTGAAATACTTCCCAGGGCTCATCAGTTCCTGCAGTTCTTTATTTCAGGTCATGTTTACAAGGTCTTGGTATAGACGTAGACTTCATTATTCTTACTCTGTGAAGTCTGACAAACACAAGGCCTGATTTGAACTCTGGGTTGTGAGACTTCACTGTTTAGGAATCAGCCAAATGAACTCAACGTCTATGTGGAGAGTACCAGTTCTAAAGGACCAGCGGCCAGCTTTGGTGTCCACATTGTTTTCTGTATTCATATGTATATAATAACTCTGGCTCCTCTGGGAGTTGGTTTGCTCTCTTGACATGAATGTTGCTGGTAATTATTTAATAGCGAGTCTGAGCAGTCAAGCTGTGCATGCTGGAGAGCGAAGTGACGCGCATTCTCTTGCCTCTCCGCCTACTCACCATTTTAATCCTTTAACCAGCGCCACTGCATCAGCATGCTAATGATCACGGCTGCTAATCTGCCTCACTATACCCACTCTAGAGACCTGCACTCAACAGCCTGCTCTATACATGCTGATGGACATGGAACCACAGAAATCACTGTTGGAAATGTTGAAAATGGCTGGCACATAGATTAAATCAATAAGGGCAGAAGCACATACTCTAATCTTAAAGGAAATGGACACTATATGTTGCACGTGACATGTCAGTTCTTTGTTGCATGCATTAAATGATTGATCTCCACATTTTTTCTTTGAATGCTCAAAGTATCTACAAAGTTTGGTAGATATAACCACTACAGCTCAAACACAGTAATAGGATAACAAGGTACCTCACATGTTTTAATTTACTGTAGGCAGTGATGTATCTGAAATTATAATGTGGTTATTGAACTGAATCTGACTGTGTAATTGAGGGTAAATAATGACTGGCCATTTCAGTCAGTAGCACACATGCTAAAATCGTGTCACTCCATGATTGGTGTGGGTGCTATAAAGAGGAGCAGTCTGAGAACAATGAAGTAAAAAAAAAAACAGCTTGTGTTGCCAAATTAGTGATGTGTGGTTTCTGAGAAATGTATGGATCCAGTGAGCACTCAGAAATGAGATTGGTAACATGAATATCTGTGATTTGCATCATAGCTCCTGACAGATTATTAATTACACAATGCTTGAATAAACAGATTATTTGAGTCAATACTTTTTATTGTTTATCATTATTACACTACCTCAGACTCATGTGATGTCATTAAGTATGACTGAGTAGTTTATTAATCAGCAATACTGAAGTGAAAATCCATGCTGTTGTAATGATATATTTGTTCTGTTTGTGCTGCTTCTGTTAATCGTGCTTTTCTGCTTCAGTCTCAGCACTTCATTCATTTAAATTAAGCGTGATGTCTATGATACTGAAACTGGTATTATAGATGGGCGGACAATTGGACAGACAGACAGACTGCTTAGGAAGGGCAGCAACCAACTGATCATTACAGGCTGAACAACAGAGCACATGACAGGTACATCAAAAACAGGGTCCAGCATAAATATCCAGCCCAAAGTCAGTCTAAAACCCGCCCTTCAGAAGTTTAAACTAGCCCAAAATACACGTTTGAAGCAAACGGCAAAACAACTATGAGTGTACGACTTAGTATTTTGTTTATAAGAGATTTATTATCAGTCATTAATAATATGGTAACATTAGTGTTTATTAGTTCTTTTATAGCAGTTTTATATCCAGTCAAGAACATTTAATAGTAACATAATTAGCAAAAAAAGGAACTTTTTCATTTCCCATTTGCAGTAGTTGCAATATGCCTTCTTCTCGTCATTAGGAACACTTTTAATCCATTTCACTTTTTCTTTTTCCCAGTCCTTGCAATACCCGTATTTCCCCCACTTACCTGCATATTAGCTAGTGACTGTTTTCTCTTCACCTTCTGTGTGTCTGTTTCTCTCTCTCTCCCGCTCTCCTCTTCACGCTATACTTCCTTATGTTATGTTCTCCTCGTACTTATTGTTGCATTCAATCTTCCAACACCCACTTTTCTTGTTGTTTTTGGCTGCCCCGGTCATTTTTAAAAGTAGCCCAAAAAACACATCCCGCCACGCTTTAATTTTCACCCGCGACTGGATTTTCAAATAAGACCAATTTGGCGTGAAAGCCGCGAACCTGGCAACCCTGATCAAAAATAAGCACGTAGCTACAACATTTTATCACAAAAATATAATTACATGAAAAGACCTGATGACAAATGAGCAACATAGAAACTAATGAACAGAAACCAGCTCAATTCTTGTGCTGGGAGTTTTTATGGGCAAAGGTCTCCTCAGTCTGTTGGAAACAAAGCAGTAAAAGCAGTTGGCTACCATGTCACATGCTTTTATTTTTTATACTCAAGTGACTGACATTTAAAAGATATTTAAGATATTTTAAGACTATGGAACTGAATGTAGAAGTGAAAATGAGTTAACGGGGAATGTTTATGTGTTTTTAATGGGTAAATGAAAGTGAATAGAAAATAAAAAATCAATATAACGTCATTTTTTTACTACTTTTGTTCAGTGTAAACATTTTGAATGAAAGAATAAAGCAAAAATGTGTTGTAAAAATGTTAAGGTACACAAATCAAATTTCCACTTTCCAAATCAAACTGTAATGCTAAAATGATAACATAAAAACATCATATATAGAACGTTTAGTCTTTTTTGGCTTTTATGACGTATGTATTAATGTTTATTGTTATTATTGCACGTGTCTGTCATATGGGGGTGCTTAAAAATGAAAGACAGTGCCTAATAAGCTACTCTGTAATGATATCAGCTTTAATGGCATTACAATAAATTATCATAAGCCTGCGCATGGTTGACAAACCTCTCTATTAACATATATTTGTTCCAAGAGGTTGCCTCCATTAGAGTCAGAGGATGTAAGAGGGAGAGGGAGTATACCATGCATGTAGGAGTACGCTTGTGTAAATGTGCTAGTGTGTATGCTGAGGTGTGTGAGGGTGTACATGAGTCAGGTTATATATGTGTGTGTTGGGGCTGAGAGCCCTTGAGAGTTGTGTAGGCAAGGGTCCTCTGCATACACACACACACACACACACACACACACAGTGTGGGGGGTGGAGAGGTATTTGGAGTTAAGCCTGTCAGCAGCCTGCCGACTGACAGAGCGAGAGAGACAGATATATAACAGTGAGACTTTAGAACATACCTTGGTAGAAAGAGCTGAAGGGAACCAACAAAAGAACATTAAAAAGTGGAGGAAGAGGAGAAATCTAGCACTTCAGAATGAAAGGGGGACACGGTCAGAAGATGAGAGGACTTGTCAGAGTAAAGCTGAAGGAACCTGGTGTTGGGTAAGGTCTTGGTCCTCGTCATTGTGTGGTTGAGTGAGTGAAGGAGTAAAAGGATAGAAGTGGAGTAAGAATGAGACAAAGATATCTAAAATTGCACTGAAGGGGAAATCCAGCAAAGACACGCAAAGCAGCTGGTAATGCAGGTTGAACAGGAGATGGTCATCTCGAATATATTGGGACTTGGGTGAACAGAGAGGGTAAATGGGGGAATTTAAGTCACACCTGAGGGAACTTACCAGACTGTTCTATAGTGGTGGGTGTAGCCTAGCTTATTTAAACACAACCCACTGTAACATCAGTCACACTGTACAGATGGACACAGGGTAGAAGATGCTGGAGGTGAACATCTCAGTGAACCAAAGAAAAGCGAAGCTAAGAAAAACCCCAAACTTGCAAAGCGGTTTGTTTCGACAGTGTGCACACCGTAGACACGAATTCGGTCGTTTTGTAGGGTTGTGGCAGTGTAACTGCAGGGTTATTAATGCATTTAATGAGTGAGCTGTGGATGAAAATTGAGGGAGAATTGGAGTGGAATCCGGAACCAAGGACATTTCCGACGGACACATCGGTATGCGCGACACCAGAGCGAGCCGATACGGGGCACGCGGGGACGCGGACTGGCTGATGAGATCACTGACAGAAAGAAAGAAAAAGTCTTTTTGTTGCCCCGCAGACTGCCTGAACCACCCGAGCATGTGTCTTTGTTGCAGCCACTACACTAAACCGCTGTTTTTATGCCTCTTTCTGTTGTTTTGGAGCAGCAGAAGTGCAAGGAAAGGAAAAGACACACAACTCGTCAGTGTGAGCGAACTCAGAAGACCCGCCGCTTGACTCCGGAGACCCGGGATCAGGTTCATGTAAACCCGCTAAGGTAAGCTAAGCCGCCGGAGAGCCGTTATTCAGTGTTAGCAGCTCTGTGTTACCTACTAACCAGCCTTACTTCTGGTTTAAACACTAAAAGGAGCGGTGTAGTAATGTTACAGCCGTCTGTGCGTGTCCAGACGTCGTGCTAACGTTCACTTAAACATTTCCGTGCCTTGTTGCTCAGGAGTAACGTGTGTTGAGTTGGGAGTTGACTTTGGTGGTGTGCTCTCCGGGTTTGAACTGGCTGGACAGGACTGGATGAAGCTCAGAGGCTAAAGCTAACCTTACGCAGCCTCGGGTTAGCTTTAGCCTCTGCGCCGTCTGCAGACCGGTCCTGTCAGTGTGGAAGTGTGGCTTTTAGCCCCGACACGACAAACCGAGGGGCCCCGGTGGTCGAGAAGGATTTGAAGGGGTCTCCGTAGGCTACCTTGAACGGTGGTTTTCCCCTTTCTGAAGTCAGAGAGACCGAGAGGTGGACACGGGGGCGGTATTCTGCACACTGGACGGCGGAGAGCCCGGACTGAATGGGGGGAGTTAAAGAAAGAGAGAAGTGTGTTTGAGAGAGAGAAGAGGAAGCTAAGGAGACACTACACCTCTAATTCAAGGTTTTCTGGTTGGCCTTCGAGACGACTGTTCATTAACAGCTCATATTAGAGACGGAAAGCTGTTTAACGTCTGTGCACTTTAACGGAATTCTGAACGAATGGTGACGTCACGTGTGAAGAAAAGCAACGAAAGTCCCTCAAATCACCAGGAGCTTTAATACACACACACTGTTCAGCTTCAGTCACACTTAAAGGCTAAAGTAAAGCGAAATGCGGCCACAGTCAGCATATTTCAACAGTTTCTCTTTTACTTTCCCCTTTTCTCACACTGGACTCATTCAGTCATTTCAGGGAATTTCAGTCTGAACTAGTTTGAACTGGTCATCAGTACGACATCTCAACGTGTAGAGTCAGTCAGTCTCTCTCTCTACCTCCATCTCTCTCTCTGTCTCTCTCTACCTCCATCTCTCTCTCTCTACCTCCATCTCTCTCTCTCTCTCTCTCTCTCTCTCTCTCTCTCTCTCTCTCTCTCTCTCTCCATATCTCTCTCTCTGTCTCTCTCTCTCTCCATCTCTCTCTCCCTCTCTCTCTCTCTCTCTCTCTTTCTCTCTCTCCACCTGATGTTTTATGACATTATTGCTTTTCATAATGTTTTTTGCATCAGTTCATTCTCAGAGTCTGAGACATTGTGCACATGATCTGTGGTTATTTTCACTTTTGTTTAATGCGAGGGTTTTCACTCCAGTTGTATTTTATGGAGAAAGTCTGAAGGTTGAGATTTGAGATATAATGAAAGGTGTGCCTTTTTTGCTCCCTCAGTGAATCAATGAGTGACCTGTCCCTGACCCACCCATTCAGAAAAATGTCACAGAGGAGGACAGCCCTCAGGATGTGATAGGTCAAAAGGAAGAAGCCCTGCCCATTCCTGCTCCCGCCTCTCATTTAAAAGGTCCGCCTGGCAGCATGTGACTCAATTACAGCAAAGCAGTAAAAAGGGAATGTAGCCAAGAACCATGAAAATAAGTGAATAATATTAAATAAGATACAAAGGACAACAAAAAGAGTTAAAGGAATCAAAACATGAATTCCCAAGATATCTACAAGGGTGGTCAACTGTCCTGTAAGTACAACCTGCAGTATTTATTGCAACTTTATCAAGTTAAACGGTTACAGTGGTAATGGTCACCCCTGACCAAATGAATGTGATTATGAAATGTGGACAACTGAGATGACAAAGAGGGGAGAGTCTTAAAATTGTGCTGTACTGAGTAAAGTGTGTGTGTGTGTGTGTGACTGATAGAGACAGTGCACCTTCCTTGCTGGCGGTCCTTTGAAAATGATTACTCATTAAACACAAGATGGATGCCAACACGCACAAACCTTAAAGCTGTTTCTGATTCCTCCCTCAGGAGTGGGGAACAGGGTGAAATTCCAGCACTCTCCCTCAGCGTACCTCAGCGTCAGAGAGGGCACTCCTTTGGAATCCTGAAAAAAACGAGAGCAGTGAGTCAGAGTAAGTGGAGAATCTGGAGTTGTGATGGGTGGGGAGCAAGGGAGCGGTTGTTAACAGGTATTTCATGTCACCTTGGGATTGTGAAATTGTTTGCCAGGTTATGTTAGCCAAGTGAGAAACAGGTTTGTGGTCAGGTAGTGGCTGTGTTTGGGGGAGTTGAGAGGAGGAGATAAAGGAAAAAGGGGGACAAGACGGTGAAAATATTGGCAGTAATAAAACTAGAAGAAAGAACTAGAACCAGAAGAGGAGAGAGGAAGACAGAAAAAGTAAGGTTGACTTCATCGCTAATGCTGTTCCATCTGTCCTCTCCCTGGATGAGAGGGAGCTTCCCGTTTCTGCTTCTGTTACAAAGTTTGAAGCTGATGGATGCTTTTGAAGTAGTTTCATTTTATAATTGGGAGTCTTTATAAAGAATTTAAAACCTTGAACATGAACAATATTTTGTAGCTCTTACTGGGCTATGATGGGCTAAAATTCTGATAGCTAGTAAGGCCAAGTAAAAAAAAAAAATTGGTGATCATCCTTTTTCACCAAAATTTTGGGTCGGGGGGGAGGTGTTTTTTTTTTTTTTTTTTTTGATTGATGGTAGAAAAGTATTGCGGCGGCTCTTGGGGGTGTCGGCCAATCAGATGGCTGCGTGTCGTACGGTATTTGCATAAAGTTCTCTTGTGTGTTTATGGGGTCTATTTTGTAATTATTTGGGGTCTTTAAGAGGGGATTTTTGTATGTGTAATGATTGTTAGTTGTAGTCTAGTCTCTATGAGTTATTTTTAGTGTGTTTTAGTTAAGTTACCGTTAATGTGTGTCTTAGTCCATTTAGTTCGTACTTTCATGCTGTGAAGCAGTGAGCGTTTGCTACTGTACTTTCGTTTTTAGTAAGAGAGCAGTAAAAGAGCATTTACATGTCTTATCCTTTTTCTTTGTTCTCTTCCCCAACGCTACAGTATGTAGCGAATATTAAAAAGACGTTGAAAACTTAAATAAACCAGGTTAAACATAGATCATGTTCTTCTTGAGTGATTTACATATTCAGGGAAAAGCCACGAAAATACTCGTTAGCAAACACAGCGCCAGTTTCACTGAAAGACACACACACACACACACTTGATACGTTTATTTCAAAACTAAACAAGTAATTGTTTATTTCGGTCTCTGGTAAAGTTATTCTGTCTTATTTATACAACCTGCCCTCCGTCTGCTTCTCTGTGAGAGTGTCTGTGCGCACGCTGCGATAATACTTATTATAACATATTACAGTTTAATTTCAGTGTCTACTAAAGCAAAAATTATCCATTGTATTTTATTTCATTAAATAACAGGGAAATGAAACGAATTTTATTGGCCGACTGCAGTGTTTTTACGATGCTGGCCACTACAAAAGCCATGATTTGCATCACAAAAACGACCGGCCATTGGTACTGAAGTGTACTGCACATGTGCAGAATTGATTTGGGATCACGTCTTTGGAAGCATGCGAAATTTGAATGATTCTAGGCCAGACTAGGGTGTTTGGCGCGTTTTTTTGTGTTAAAAAAAAAAAAAAAAAAAAAAACGGTCGGGTGCTTTTTAGAGGGTCGGGCGGGGATGATCACCAACTCTTTTTTTTTACTTGGCCTAATGTTGACTGATGTAGCTCACAGTAGTGAAATATTGTGAAAAAGGAAACATTTAGTGCTCATCATTTATGCAGTTATGTAAAGTGATATTTCAGCCTTTTTGTTTGTTGATGATTGATTAGTAATGAAATCATGATGGGAATATTCTAATAGTTTGAGGTTCTGGTTCTCTGATGAGCCATACTGATCAACACTGAAACAAAACCAGTATTCAAATGTCACTTCACGTCTAATATAAAACACTGAACAGCAGTTTTGTGTGCAGTGCATCTGATACGGGGTCTCTTAAAGGTGATTGTCAGGTCTTGTCCAGGAGTCCTGATTCTGAGGTTATGTAGATCATGTGGTAATACTGCAGTGTACTATACACTGTTTAATAAGATAATGCTAATATAACAACTGTATATCATCTGTATTTAAATGTGTTTGTGTTTGAGTACTTCTGCTGTGTTTTGGTGGGCGTGACGTCATTGCCACAGTGTCCTTGTTCCTCGTGAAACGGTGAGTATCTGCCAAAACCACAAGCAGAAAGAGGCAGTGAGGGAAGGAGGGATTACATGAGCCAAGCCATGTGGGTGAAGGGTAAAGCATGATTTTATGAATGGACTGTTTAACAGAGCACTGTGATTGGTCAGTTATGTGGGTCAACCTGTCTGTAGTGAAATGCAACACTTCACCCTTCAGCGTCATACGTAATTTGTGTTTTCCCAATAATCTTAGATTTCCATTTGATAAGTAGAGGCTTGTTTTGCAGCATATTTTGAACATTTTAATAGATTTTTTAAAGATCTAGACTAGAAAAGGCCCAACTGTTAAACTAACATTTCACACACTAACCGTATTCCCAATATTAGAAGCAGGAAACACACATGGACAATGACTGAGCTAAAATTAGTTTACAAGGCCACTTGTCCTTTGGTGTATGTGTGTGAGAGACTGTTTGGGGTGGGTGGAGTCATTAAGTGCAGACTTTACTCTCATTCGCTTCTCAAGCACATCCGGTTCCTTTTTTTTTTACTCTCTCTATTCAGCCTGTCCTCTCAAATTTCCATAGCTTGGGGTTCACAGGCATGCCACTTGGAAACGGACCAATTCCTAGAGATGGAAAGAAGTGAAAAAAGAATGAGATAGAAAGGAAAAAAGAGATGCAGACGTGTGTGTGGGAGAGAGAATGGACTGTGACCAAGGTCAGAATTCCTGTGTAAAAGACGTATTCAGACATGTCGGTGTGCCCTTGGCTTTCAGTGGGTTTGACAGTCTTATTCCTTTTAAGTATCAGCTGGAGGAACAGACTGTAACATTTTACTTTTTTAAGCATAAATGTACTAGTTAAATTTTGCAAACAGTAAATGTGAAACGTGGTTAAAACAGACAGTAGTTACATTAAAAAAATTTTTTTGTATAACATACATAAGAATCCATGACCATGCTACCTTCCTCTGCCATGGGCCTTTTTTGCTAATTCATGGAAAAACCTGATGTGTCATGTGTCGTCACTTAGCCTGTGACATCATGGAAAAAAGGTGGTACAACAAGCAGCAGTGGAAAAAGGGACGCAGCAACCTTGAGAATGTGTGTGTGAGTGTGTGAGAGAGAATATGAGAAAACGAGAGAGAGAGAATGAGAGAGACAGAGAGGGAGAGAATATGAGAAAATGAGAGAAATGAGAATATAGGAAAATTAGAGAATATAAGAAAATGAGAAAAGGAGAGAGAAAATGAGAATATGAGAAAAGGAGAGAGAGAGAATGAGAATATGAGAAAGAGAGAGAAAATGAGAAAAGAGAGAGAATATAAGAAAAGGAGAGAGAATGAGAAAATGAGAATATGAGAAAGATAGAGAAAATGAGAAAAGAGAGAGAATATGAGAAAATAAGAGCGAATATAAGAAAAGGAGAGAGAGAATGAGAATATGAGAAAGAGAGAAAATGAGAAGAGAGAATGAGAGAATATGAGAAAATGAGAGAATGTGAGAAAATGATAGAGAATATAAGAAAAGGAGAGAGAGAGAATGAGAATGAGAAAGAGAGAGAATATGAGAAAATGAGAGAGAATATGAGAAAATGAGAGAGAAAGAGAAAGAGAGAGAAAAATAAGGTTGAAAATGAAAACAAGTGCACAAGAATATGATTGAAACAACACCTTGGACCTCACTGACTGATATAAAACCAGCTGTTGTGAACTACTCTTGGGCTTAAAAGCCATTATATCAGATGAAGTAAGCTGAATTCAGCCAAAGTGGAATGAATAAGCATCGCATGGTCTTGTTATAGTGATGAGAGTCAATGAAAGATGACTGTTGTGAATCATTTCTATAAGGGTGTGTCAGATAATTTGTTAAGCGCTTGGTCAGTGAAAAGACAAATCAGAATTAGTTTCTTCTACATAAATATATAAAAATAAATTCAAAGCATGTCTTGTTATATTTTTAGTAAATGAAAGAACATTAGAAACATTGACATGATTTTTTTAGGACTTTAGGTAGATTACAATAATTATAGTTCACATTATATAAGTTTGATCATCATGACCACTGTCATGTAACAGCTGTCAGTGTATTTAAGCAAATATAAGCCATAAGAGCCTTGAATATTTCATACATTTGATTGATTATATGTGTACATTGGTTCTACCACTGGACTTTAAACGGTAACCCACCATTACCCTGACATACTGACACTGAATCATGTTGCGTGTTGATGCATTAAAATATTAGGGAGAAGATATCAGCTGTGGTTCTTAGCCCGAGTGTAGAATATTAAGCCTGTTAAGTTCATTATGGTTATTCACTGCATATAAGCTTTAAATTAAAAACACTGTCACACTTTACCTGAAAAACTATTGGGCAGCAAGTGTCTTAACTGCAGGGATTATAATAACCAAATGAAAAATAATAGTTTTAACACATTTACATGTAAAGGTCTGTGCCAGATTTGAGTAAAACATTTGCTGAATTTTCCCTAATTTTCTCCCCAGTGTGCTGGTAGCCAATTGACCCACCCATTCGTTGACTCTCTCCATCACTTGTAATGTTCCTGACTCGTGGAGGATGAAGACGAACACAGGCCTCCTCTGATGCATGTGAAGTCAAGCTCCGCCAAAGTGCAGGATCCACAGTTCTGATGGGTCGCCTGGCAGATGCTTGAGCCATCCGACATTACTTACTAGTGCTGGGTTGACAGAGCCTGACACGCCTGGACAGAGCACGGCTAATTTTGCTCTCTCGGACCCCGGCTGCCGATGGCAAGCAGTGTGATCAAGATTCAAACTCGCTATCCTCAGATTACAGTGACAATGCCCTTAGTCCGTTGAGCCACACGGGGCCATCACTTTTGCTGATTTTAATAAAGTAAAATAAAGTGGTTGTGCCTTAAACAGTTACAATTTACTGTTCCACTGATGAGCCAAAACATTAAGACTAGTAAGCTAATATACTCCTCCCTGTGCCACCAAGAGTTCTAACCTGCCGACGCATGGATTCTGTAAGGCCTCTGAAGGTGTTCTCTGGTATCTGACTGCAGTAGATTCTTTCCTGTCATTGTGAGGTGAAGCCACTACACAAAATGTTCAGTCTGATTGAAAGAATTTGGAGATTCCTGTCTAAGTATTGACCACTGCTGACGAGGAGCACCCCAAACTCCTGCTATTTCAGAGATGCTTCAACCAGTTGTCTGCCCATAAAGATTTGGCCCTTGTAAAGACTGTAAAGTGGCATCATTGTAACCCAACAACCATGTGCACTACTGATATTAGTAACCATAGCTGTCCACTACCCTCCATAGAGACATCAGTGTTTACTGTGTATGATCATTTCTGTTGGGAGTGATGCTCCTGTGTGTGTTGAGAGAGATGAGTCAGCTCTCCTAATCTGAAGAAGGTTAAAAATGGAGGTAAACTCCAGTTTAACTTTCCACTGCCTGAACCCAAGGCCAGGTCTTGTTTGATCTTTGTCCGTGTCATTCTAGTTATACTGCAACAACGGCAGAGTCTTCATTGGCCTCATCGTTAGGCTGTTGATTATGCATGTGAAAATGTTCATTTCTCTTATAGGCTTACTGGATGGCAAGACAACTAAAGAGGGACCCAAGTATCCTTTCATTATGAAACATCCATCAATACAAGCCATGCAAAGGACTTCTGCATGATCTAGAACAAAACCTGTGAAACGTTCTTGTCATTTCATATGTAAAATACCAGAGAAATGAATCATTTCAAACAGTTCAACTTCGCCACTCAGTATGTACTGTTCTATCTGTTTGGACGTGTCTGCATTCCAATTACTAGTTTTTCTGGGCCTTTCAGTTGCTCAGTAGTCAGTGTAGGTTCTGTCTGCCTGTCAGCAGCTACATCTGGCTACTGGGTCTCTAATGGGCTTCATTCACTCAAGATAGTGAGATTGACCTGCTTCCTGTGCCTGAATTGCAGGTGTTTCTACTGATCATTTTCTTTGATGACCTTTTTAATCATATAAGAACAAGACAGTTCACAGCATGCAATGGTGCTGACTGGGATGGTAACCTTGAATTGCACTAGAATGGAGTTGGATCACTCTAGACAAGCAACCAGTTAATGGTCATGTGTTGAGAAAATGGGAATTTTGTTGTTTATCCCGAGATGGTTTTGAACCTGGCATTCAGTGTAGAAATCTGTGTTGGTGAACCTACAGCTACATTGTCTGCTGGGTTTCACATCCATCTTACAAGCACTCTTCAGCACTGCACACCTGGAGTCGAAGTACAGCGCTAAGTTTAAAGTGACATGATATTGAAATGTTTAACTTGAATAAAAAATCCTGAATGAATAATCGAGTTGTTTGCTTTAGTGCATTAACATCATCACCAGTGTTATGCTTTAAATCAATGGTGTAATACTTAATCAGGTAACGGCAGTGCAGTTGTTCTGTTTAAATGCAGGAAAACCAAATAAAAGACATGCAGAAGTTACATAAAAGTACATTCATACGCTTCAGACACCACCCTCGGATATTACCCGGTGGCTTAGTGCTCACAAAAATCTTAGCTGGAGAACAACATAAATCTGAAACACTTATTAATGATGACTCACCTCATATTAATGCACTCTAGCCCAGCAGTATTTCACTTAGTTAATCAGAAAGAATGAGGAAAATGGAAAAAGACAACTGCATAACAGTCATGTAAGATGGTCACCAGTGTAATACAACCGCTATAAAGGGACAGAGTGATGAGACCATCACAATAAATCTCTCAGCTGGTCACCACAGTACCTGCACCATACTACCATCATTTAATGAGGCATTTTTTGGTTATGCCAAAGTAGCCGAGCTAAGGAATCTGGAAATCTGTGATTTTCAGCTGTAGTTTACAGAGTTATCCCAAAGCTCGTCAAGTGTTCTACTGAACTTCAACTTCCATGGTTTTACTGCTCTAAAATATGTAAATATTTACCTGCAGCAGTGCACACCTTGCATTATGGATGCCCAGGTGAACATAGCATTATTTGGTAAAATCAAACTGACATGAATAATGTCAAAGTTCACTTTACACACTATATTCCATTCAAACAAAATGTGCATGGACATGTTGTGAACTTGTTTTAATAACTCATAAAACATTCTTCAAACAATAAAACAATTTAATGGTTTCTGTACAATGCTTGCTAAGCAGTTTTATTTCTATATAGAAAATGCAGGAGTAGAGTTTAAATGACAAAACTCCTTCAAATTTAATGGCAGGTACTCTGGGAAAAATAACAGCATTCCATCAACAAATATCTTCAAGCAATAAATATGTATTTATAAATAGTGTAAATGTACATCAAGATTAGAAACAACCAAAGGGAAAAGAAAAAAAATCACAATTTAAACTTTATACCTTAGTCTATGTGCAATCCATTTTTCTTTGTGACTTGGCTGTTAATTTTTTTCTTCCTCATTTTTTCCTTTTTCTTACATAAGAAACAAAAATATTGAACATCATGGTTTCAAAATAACGAGACAAAACGTAAAAGCAGTAAAAAATTATATCACCTAAATCTTCACATTACAAAGTTTTTTTTTATTAATTTTTTTGTCTTATTTTTCTAGATTTTGCCATCCAAAGAAGTCGTAAAATTGCTATCTACCATACAAAAAGACCAGCTAGGCTAGTGCTCCCTCATGTAAGGGACAACCTTTGAGACACAAGGAAAAGGATCATGTATCAGCCCATTAACAAAATACAAAAAGGAAATGGAAAAAAGGGAGGGGGAGGGGGAGAAAATGTCTCAAGTCAGTAGTCTTTTAAGTGATGATGCCAGTTGTGACAGACAATATGTACAAAACATTTTTCCCATCATTTTCTCCCCCATGTTTTGATTTAATTTCTGTAGAAGCAGAGCAGAGTCTTGTGTAAGGGAGAGGTCTGAGGAGAGGAAGTGCATCCACTACCGCCCCATAGGCCAACACGGCGCGCTGCAGTTTATCAACAGGTTGCATAGACACACACAGCCGCTTTAGCCAGCAGCCCTGGACGGTTAAGCATGGTCACCAGCCATGCACCAGTCTGCCTTGACTTTCCTGAATATCAGAAATGGTCCATTTTTTAAGTTCCTGCAATGTGATATTGTCCATACAGAGTCAATGTCAAGATGAAGATGAATGCAGAGGAGGAGCCTAAAATAATCAAGAAAATTCACAAAAGTTAATCTTACAAAAAAGTCATTTCTCAAACTTTGCATGGAGAATTCGAAAGCATCCCCCCAATAACCCACAATGCACTGTTTCCATAAACCTAAAGTTATACAAATGTGAAAGTCAACTTAATATGGGCAGAATTCAGCTCATCAGATAAGCAGTAATATGTAGAGGACTTACTAAAGAGAACTGGTCATAGACCTGCATGAGGTCCTCCATCCTGTACTGTTCTAGCACCACAAAGCCATCCAGGTCACTACTGCCTTTGCGTGCACAGTCCTGGCAATGAACAACGAAAGTCTTCCGGGAGTAGCTTTCACTTGTGACGAACAGGAGATTGAAAACTTCCACCTACAAAATGTCAATGTTTTTATAGCTTCCTAAGCAGTATTAAAGCACTGAATGGCTTTTACATGTAAATAAAACATACATACACTCAAAGCAAACTCAATTAACTTAATGACTGACCTCACAGATGGTACAGTAGCGTGCAGGTTCATCCCGGCTTCTTCCATGCCAAATGGTCTCCTTTCCTGCTGCCACCAGCGCCTCCTTCACCGTCTGACACTGTTTCAAAGTCCGCAGCAAGCAGAACCTACAAATCACACACTGGTCAGACTCCAGAGGCAGAAGTTAAGGCTTGCAGAGTTCAAATCAAAGACTTTTGTGTGACCCTATGCCTGTGACAACAGAGCAATTTACAAAGCTCTGGCTTTGACCTCCTCTTAAGATACTTTTGATATTTAAAGAGTAAAGTAAATTTTTAACTGAATGATCAAGAAAGGCATGTGAAGTTGCTGATGGAGTCTGATACATTTAAAATAAGGGCTAATGGTACATTTTATAGGCATATAACAAAGATCTGTTTTTGAGCACAGTGTGGTAAGTTAAATCAAAACAAAGCAGCACAATTTAGTACTGACTAATACTTTGAGGTTTCATGGTAAGACATCTGATTTGAAACAACCAGGAGCACAGAACAATCTATAAGCACAATCTTTTTCAACACTTCTTTATTCCTGCTATCAATCAGAGATGGAGATTATCTCAGTGAGCAGATATTGCTAACATGGCTCATTTGAACTCACTGAATAGAAATGAAATGTGTGTGGGCTGCTTTGCAGTTTTTAAAGTACCCCTAAAGTCACTTCTCTTTTGTCTCCCTCTTTTCAAACCCTTTCTGCCTCAACACTTCCCACTGTCTTTCAGCTGAACTGGCAAAAGGCAACACTGAGAATACAGCAGAGCAGCACAATAATAAAAAGTAAGATTTTTAACAATTATGTTAAATAAGCAGAGAATTTTTATACAATCAGGCAGTAAATGTTAAACCATAAACTGATAACTGCTAAAATGTTCTACATGGCTAAGACGACTACCGTGGGGCTGAAGGGTACCACCGCATAGTGCTGGGCGATAAAACGATCGATTTGTTTCATAATTTGTCCCTCGATGATGAAAAGCCAGGACAATAGAATTCAATAAGCATTAACGTTTGTTTCTATTTCACGTCTAAGCAGCTGCTCGTTAAGACAGATCCCTCTCACCAGCACCGCTACCGGTTACACCCTAATCACACAGCACACTGTCAGACTGCACACTGAACTGCATGCTCTGTTGTAGGAGCGCATATGAGAACCAAAACGGGGTTAAACCAAGCACACACATGAGCAATGAGTAGAAACAGCTGTGAGGTGAGCAGTGAAATGAGTAAACAATGACAACTCGAGCTGAGAGACGATGTGCATTTTCGCACAGCTGCATGGAGTCACTCTGCGCGCTTCACGTTGACTTATTTCGAAATGATTAATCAACTAATTTTTTTTATCAAATACAGGTGTTATTTTATTCCTTTATTACATAATTATTATTAATTAATGATATAGCCTACAATAAATTATAGCATTCTTGTTACTTTGATGTTTCATTCACATATAGTGATGCACCAAATATTCGGCAACCAAGATTATTCGGCCAAAAATGGCAAAAAACACACTTTTGGTGTTCGACTGAGTAAGAGAAAAGACTGAATAATTTATCCTGAACAATTAGGTTTTTAATTCAGAATTGTGCTTTTCCTTACCATTCAACAAAACACAGATTTACCAGTACAGGTACAGTGTGGAAGAACTGTATGGAAGAAGAAGTCAAACTACAAGCACAACCTTTACTAAACTACACTTGTTATGATGAAGCCAGAATACAGCCGCTTAGCTTTGTGTTTGTGCTCCAGCGGCTGCAGTGTTAGTACAAACATAAAAGAATAATCAATTAAACTCATGTTATTAAACCTAATGATAACCCAACTTATTAAAATACAGACACTCACTCCTGACTAACTACAAGACTTATTTTGAGAAACAGTTTAGTTACTAAAGTTTATGATTATTCATATATGGGTTCAGTATTTGACAAGCGTTTCATTTTGTTCGGTTCTGGAAAAACAAATCGAGTGAATCCCTATTCATATCTATTTAATATGTTTAAAAAATTCAGAACGTGTATAAATGTTGTTCATAAAATTTTGAGGGGTTGCCCATGCAGACATTACATGTAAGCACATGAACTGTGCATGAGCAGCTTGTGTATGAGCTTGTGTGAAAAGCTAATCTGGAAGTAACACCTAAGCTGATCCCCACTAAGAACAGTGAGATGATGGGGTCTGTAAATTCTGCAACCCCCGTCACTCTACTTCACTTGTTCATATCTGTGTTTTTTATTCTCTAGTTTCAGTGTAGCAGCATAAGACAGAACAACAGGAAGGTGATGCTAAGTTAACAGCCTCTGATGCTCACAGAGACAGTGTAATTGAGAAAGAGCAGATCAGCAAACAGCTCCACATACAACAGCATGTTCTCATTTAGATTTAAGCATCAGTCCTAGAAACTGCTAATATGTAACATTTTGTGCAGTGCTCTACCAGAGGCCTACGTAACAGGACAATGAAATCAGATATGGGTGATGACACAAGTAAGACAATGGTGCTTTTGTAAAAAGCTCATTAAATAATGTAAAATACACTGTGTCTCACTGTCTGGATTCAAATAAACCAATACTTAAGAGTTTGTGATTGGATAATTAGTGCAGTGATTAGTATGGATGTAGATGGTCCCATCATGAGTACAAGATCTCAAAATTTAACACTGGGCACAAAAAATGTGACATTTGTTAAGGTTGGCACAACAATGCACACAGAGAATAATACATGATGTAATGAAAGCTAAAGGCAGTCAGTCCAACAAATATTACTTTCCAACTCGCAGTGTAATATGTGCATGCAATGTTAATACTGCAATTCCCCATTAAAGCACTAATAACTAATTATTCACTGGATAATGGCACATTATACCTGTGCTGGGGGTTTCTCCACAGTGGGATTAGACTCCCATACAAACCTGGCTTTAACAATAGAGATCTACATTACATACATTACCCACGACACAAGTTAGTGCCAGGTGTGAACAGGGTCTTATTGATAAATGTTCTCAGTGTTATCCACACAGTTTAAGTGTCCTGATGGTTTACATAAGTAAAACTGAATCATTCATAGCGTATCACTAACTTGATTCCAGACCAAATACACAGTAATATCAGCAAACATTTTAATATCTACAGTGTATGAACGTGGAATTCAAACAGCAGATGTTGCAGTGTGAAGGTCCTCCAGCAGAGGGCGCTATTAAGACAAGCTGTCTTACTGTTCCAATATACTGTCTGAAGCAGACAAATATCAGGAATTCAGCTGCCCATGTCTGCAATCACTACATTCAGAATGAGAAGTGAAATACTTTGCAGAAATATGTAGATACTTAAGATGATTTTTATTACATATTTTCATTCAATCAGTTGAACGGTGAATTATGTAGTAAATCAGACAGATGTGGGAAGTAAGTTTTCAGTGCATTCAGATGAAACATTCTAGTTGAGACATTTTTATTACAGGCATGTTTAGCAGCTGGTTAATCTGTTTTGGTAACCTTTATATGGCAGTGCTGAAATCAACTTTGCTTAACTTTTCAAATTAAAACAAAGTGTGTATTAGCTAAAATCATTCTGATGAATGGAAATAACCTGTAATTTACTCATAAAAGACATGTAACAAAGGGGCACCTCAGAACAGGCTGTGCACTATAACAATCCAGTCTTCATTTGGATTGGCCACTATTCTATTATTTTACAGATGTTCACATTCTTTAGTGTTCAGGTTGGATAAAGAGCAGTGTTTGATTTAGGACCAGAGTTAGGGTTACATGTAGTCTTTGGGCTGAGGTTATGTTTAAGGGATAGGTTTTGGGTGAGTTTAGGGTAACTAGAAATTAGTTGAAAGTATATTAAATACAAGTATCAAACACATACTAGGGATGGGCGATATGTTATTGTGTGTGATATACCGTCAAAGAAACTCCCCATGGTAATTATTTGTCATCTCGCGATAAAAATGATAAATTCCCGCTAGAGGTCTCATGCTTGTTGTCGTCCCGCTCCCACGATAAAATAGTCACCCTCACGGAGGGGGCGGAGTGTTCGCTAGTTGAGTTTAGTTTGTCGTCCGGTGTGTGCACATCTCACAGACGGTAAGTTACTCATGTAAACAAATTAATCACATCTACCAACACAGGATGATGACTACATTAATAAAACACTAAGCCAGCACAACACAACTGCATAAAATAACCGATATAAACAATTCATAACTGTTTTACAACTGTGTACAACCCGCAACTGCTCCTGGGTGATGACGTCACCCATACCGCGTGACCTCGACATGGCCAACGCTACAATATTTATTACAACAGCAAAATATTATTTAGGTTATAATGAATCATTATTAGGGTAGCACAGAGAGAGAGAGAGAGAGCCAGTGTGTGAGTGATAGAAAGAGAGAGACTGACTGACCGTCAGCCTCAGAAAGGGTCTTCAGTGCTGGAGGAAATGTGGTAACCTGCCAACAGTTTCTTCTGAAACCAGCCCCAGTTAATATGCTGGTCTTTTTGACCAAAAATCTAAAGGTGTAAAGCACACAGATTTTCCTGCCAGCCTTATTTCTGCATTCTTGCACAAAAAAGTATTTCAGTTTTACTTGTTCATTGGAATTTATTGAAATTATAATTTTTTTATTAGGTTGTTTTTACAGTTGTTCTACTTTGTGATTTTTATAAGCCAAGTTATTTTTGAAGGTGTAAAGCATTTAAATAAATGTCAAATTTGTTCTCATAGTTCAGACTTGTTTAATAGGTGTCACTACAGTTTTGCAACACAGGTGTACTAGTTGAACTTAATTATTGTAATTTAGTGGTTTCTAGTATTATTTTAGGGCCCTCAAGACAGAATGTAGTGATAGATTTTTTAAACAAAAGATTAGACTGATATATATATATATATATTTAATTTTTTATCATCACTTATCATTACTGTGATAAAACCTAGAAATTATCGTGATTAATTTTTTAGTCCATATCGCTCATCCCTAACACATACTATCCAAAAACGTGTTAAACATCCCTACATGCTCTTACATTACTAACATTTTGTTGACACTGACTGATTATTAAAGCATTTTCTTACTTAGCCAACAATCATCCTAAACTAATATGCCAAAAACATTTTAAACATGTTAAAATATGTTTGTACTTCACTCATTTTATACACTGTAAAAACACATAAAACTGTATTTTAAGTTCAGGTTATGTGCCCTTGTTATGAGCTCATCCACTGCTGGCTGAATAACTTTACAGTGGCATTAAAATGAGGTTAGAAGTACAGTTCTTCCAATTTCCTAGGCACTTCCTCAATGCAAGAAAGTTGAAGACGCAGTGTGGGGGAGACAAACCCTCAGTCAGAGGGAGACAGAACACACAGGCTAAAAAATAGACAGCTTTGCTGCAAGTCCATCAACATCTCTGTTGGCCTACTCATTATATTCACATTCCTCACTGGTGTTACCGTTCAGTAAATAAGCCACAGTAAGCTTACGTATGGACAAAGGTTTTTTATGACTTTTGGATAAATGATACAATTATTTGCACTCTTTTCTGTTTAATGTACAGAAGCCTACTGAAATTTTATTCTGTGCAATGGCTACAATACGTAAACCCCCAACAGTCACTTTATGGCTTTGGGTTTTATTGTTCCAAGTTAGTTTCTGTTCTTGAAAATAAAAAAATTTAAAGTATAAAAATCTATATTACACAAGCCTAGTTCAAAATGTTTTACACAGGTACTCCTAAATTTAAATTCTGCACACATTAAAAAATGAGCAAGAGAGAAAATTTAATATTGTAATTGATAAAAAAAAACACTTTTGACTTCTCAAAAATGCCTCATCTAAAAAGTCTTTCAATGGCAATTTCAAACAAATGCTAATAAACAGTAAGTTGTTTTCTAGGCTTTTCCATGTTCTGTGTGTAAAAAGTAGACAAATGTCTGCAAGTCAAATCCTCTACTGAGTACAAACCAAAAGTCTTCATAAGGCCACGTTCTGTAAAGGTATTTCTGTCAGTGCAGACTGAGTGACTATTCTCTACACTAGAACATGCATAAAGAAATGGGCATATCTCACGTGTCAATGTCAAACTCACTTGATCATCTCAAAGAGCTTGTGGTCGGACACCTTGATGTTCCTTGCCATGTTCCAGGAGAGATGCACCATGGGAACTGCTGATTTGACGCTCTGGAGCTTGTTCCACTCATAGCGTTCCACAGCCAGTTTGTACTGATGTGCTGTGGGGGAACAAAAACAACTTCATTAGACAAAAGTAAGTTCTCTCCAATGTGACACCACCTCACAGAAGGGCTGCACGATTTGGAGAAAAATCATAGCTCATTTGTCAGGTTAATATGTTACACCTACAACTAGCGATTAGCCGGATACTTAGTTCAGACAAGTATCTGGTATGAATAAAGCATTTTTGACGAGTAACGAGCATGCTTCGAGTAAAACTCATCCGTGCTCGTGCTGAAGGAAAATCCTCATTGGGTAACTGACTGTCTTCACGATTTGTGATTAGCCAGTCACACAGAGTCAGAGATGTGCCGCACTCCCTCTCTCTCTCTCACACACACACACACCTTAACTTTTTGTGGAAAAAAAATGTCAAGAATGTTAGGTAGTAAAAATAAATAACTGAAAGAAAAAAATCAGTTTGATCATAAAATAAAAAAGGAAGTTGTGTTGAGTATGATGACTCTTGTTCGTGCATCCTTAGTAGTTCATAATTTCCTACTGCATGAGTTGTATTCATTCATGCACTTAAAAATATTAATGTTCTGAGTTTATAAAAAAATTGTTCTGTAAATAGTTCTCTTTTTGATCAAAAACACTGACTTGAATCTTAATTTTGAGGCTGTTCTGTAAATAGTTTTCAAATAAACAAGACATATAGCAACTTCTGATCAATCCATATCAATTTCAGACTTAAAATAATGTAAGTCTGCCCACTTTCGGTTAAACCATGCCTAATTCCGGTTTAGGCCACAACCACTCTGAGTACAGATATGGGATACAGATAATTTAGATTGTTGAACAGATACAGATAGTGGTGTACTCGCTCATCCCTACCTTCAACACATAGCTACATACTTAATGCAAAAATAAATACAGTAAAGCCAATGCTACTGTATTTAAAGCTACAATACAAAAATATTTCTCAGGCAAATGACTATTCTTTACAACATTAGTGTTATTCAAATTGAAGAATAGTGTGCTCTGTATCCTTTTTGCACAGGGTTCTATTAAGCCCAACAAACAAGAAACTATAAAAGCAGAACCCTTTTATGTATTGCCTGGTTCTAAATTCTAAATTCAACCATCTGATTTGACCAAACACAACACTAGTGTCATCATGCATTAATGAATATACACAAGTTCCCATTAATATTGAAAGCATCTACAAAGGGCGGTGGGAATACGTCATACAGTGAGGAAAATAAGTATTTGAACACCCTGCAAATTTGCAAGTTCTCCCACTTAGAAATCATGGAGGGGTCTGAAATTTTCATCTTAGGTGCATGTCCACTGTGAGAGACATAATCTAAAAGAAAAAGTCCAGAAATCACAATGTATGATTTTATAATAATTTATTTGTGTTATTACCGCAAATAAGTAATTGAACACCTGTGAAAATCAATGTTAATATTTGGTACAGTAGCCTTTACAGAGGTCAAACGTTTCCTGTAGTTTTTCACCAGGTTTGCACACACTGCAGCAGGGATTGTGGCCCATTCCTCCACACAGATCATCTCCAGATCAGCCAGGTTTCTGGGCTGTTGCTGAGAAACACCGAGTTTGAGCTCCCTCCAAAGATTTTCTATAGGGTTTAGGTCTGGAGACTGGCTAGGCCACTCCAGAACCTTAATATGCTTCTTACGGAGCCACTTCTACTAGACACACCTCCTTACCCGGTGTTAGGGACGACGTCAC
>BRDA01012209.1:15116-26764 GCA_036984385.1 Crenuchus spilurus | reverse complement strand
TTTATGTTTTAAAAACCCATATAAACACATTATTTAGCATATTAAAGTATACTGTATATTGGCCGGCTGACACGGATTAATCAGTTTTACATGTATTCTTATGGGGAAAATGCATCCAGCTAACGAGCAAACCAGCTAACGAGCTCGGCTCCTGCACGGATTAAACTCGTAAGTAGGGTTACCACTGTATATTCAAATCAAACACTTTCTACAGATACAGTCAGGCAGTTTACTGTACTGTACAGATAGTATCACTGTCTGGGGCTTTTTTTTAATAGGCAACTTGCAGTGATACCACTTATCATATATAGTGACCAGATGGCCCAGACTTGGGAACAGTTTTGCAGCTTAACTTAGGAAAGCATCATCTGTATCCCTTTTTAATATAAACATCTCAATATTACAAACGGTTTCTCCAAATTCTCCAGACACCCTCATAAGATCAGACATTTGTAAAATCAGGTGTTGTCTCAAGCACACCTGATTTAAGTGATCAAGAGCTTTATGATTTACATCAGGTGTGCTTGAGATAGAACACAACAAGTACCTGTCAACAAGTTGTCGCACAAGTTAAAAGGAAAGATTGTTGCCTTGTACAAATGAAAAAAACACGTACGTTTGCAAAAGAAAAGTTCTAAGTAAAAAGGAACACTACCAGGACATGGCACAAAGAAGAAAGCAGCACAGGATGTCACCAGATTCCTGTGGCCAAACACCTGCAATTGACTGCAAAGACATGCAGGAAAATTTGGTCGCAGCAGGCACTTCCAAGTATCAGGAAGTCCTAGGAGAAAACATCATGCCTTCTGTGAAGGAGCTGAAGCTTGGGCATCATTGGACCTTCCAACAGAACAATGACTCCAAGCATACCTCGAACTGTACCAAGGCTTTGGTTTAGGAAAAGTCCTGTAAAATTCTGGAGTGGCCATCATAATCGCCTGACTTGAACCTAATAGAAAATCTGTGGGGGGGTCCTGAAGGTGGTTGCAGAACGCAAACCCAAGAATACTAGTGAACTGGAGGCCAATAAAACACTGCAAAGATTCGTCAGGAAAACTGCCAGACGTTGGTGTCTGGTTATGCATCATGTATGCATGAGATCATAACAAAAGGGTGCCCCACTAAGTACAAAGGACAAAATGGAAAATGCAAAGAAAAAAAGTTTTTTTTTTTTGTTTTTTTTTTTTTACATTTACTTCCACTTGAGCCACATGAACCCAAAATGTGTCATGTTTTATCTGGTCAACTTCATTTCATTTAATATACATTAATTCATGCATTGTGGCCTGTGACACATAAAAAAAAAACCTTTAGGGCATGTTGGGGCTAAAGAGACAGTAAATAAATATATTATTATTATTTTTTAATTTGCTTTATGTATACTGTCTGAACTTTAGTGGATTTGGTGTTTTTTTATTAAAGATGCTGGTCATGAAGGGATTGGCTCATTCTGATACTATAATAGTCATTAAAAGTGGCATTTTGTGCTGAATTTGGTTGAAGTTGTGCTGAGCTATTTAAATAGTTCTTGTTTGATTGGTTTATTGCAAACAGTGGAAATAAGGAATTATAATATAAAATCAATTATAATCCATAAAAAAGTTGAGTAAAAAGTGGATTGAAAAGGGAAAAAGCATTGTAACATGCTAAAAAAGCAAAGCAGCAGCTGTTATTAGTTCTAACTCCTACCTGAGACTCAGAGGTAATATATGTTGATAGGCTTACCCCACCTCTAATCGAGAGTATTCAAATAATGTTATCAAGTTAGGCAGATGGGGGTTCTTTATAAATGTCATCAAATATCTATTAAACCCACAAACATACAAAAATATATTTTTGATCTGATACATTACACCCCGTAAGTGTTGGCAACAAAGGGGATCCGAGAGGAAGTGATGACCTTCTTGAACTTCAGGGTAATTTGACATGATTTAGCAATTAAAACTAAATTATATACTCTCATTGTATTGTAGATCTGTAGTCATTTGTAAGCAGCCGAAAAGCAAGTCAGTGACTGGGATCCCCACTTGGCCAAACTCAATCTCTATTTCTTCAACTTTATTTCTTTAATTGAGCAAAAAACATTTCAAGCAAATTTCGGCAGCATTTCAGCATTTTAAAAGGTGCAGGCTCATCAGTGACATGGTACAAAATATGCAAAAATGATGAAGAGCTAATTCAACATCTGTAATAACAGTAGTGTAGCAAATATCACATGATAAAATATTGTTCTCACGAGCCTGTTCTTTAAGGTCTGAAACTCCTAGTTATTGGAGCATTTCTTCTTCCTAGCAGAGCCAACACAGCTTATTGGGTGATGATCAATAAAACTGAGCTCAAACTTACTTTTATCTATTTATTCAAATTAAATACACCAAAAGTTACACATCACCAGAATTTTGTAAAAGTTCTATTTCATCAGTAGCAGAGGAGGGAGTACGAGGACAATTTCAAAATAATGATCCTTTATCAGCCTTAGCACAAATATTCACTCAAGTTGAATGCATTAAGAACAGTACACAAAGTCTTTTGCAGATGGCTATACATATTCAACTGGTCCATTCTTTTCTCTTAATATTTAATCAAATCAAAATATTCTGTTTTTACTGGCCAGAGGATTGAGGACATGGTTCAGAATACACTTATGTTTGGGAAGCAATGGGATCTGACTTTAAAACCTGAGGCTAATGAAGGCATAGATGTACACAATTGGGTACAGGCGAGTTATGAGAGACCGGCTTGAAACCGAGGTTTTAAAATCTGAGTTTCTTGGAAGTATTGAAACCTGAAGAAAAGTTGTGTCTGAATTCTTAAAAATAGGAACGACAGGAAAACTGTTTACATGAAGTGCAAGTGTGCTGAAGCCAACTATGCAGGCTCAATGTGTAATGTGTCCATCCAGAAGTGGACTTGGATGGGACATGAAAGCTTTTTTCCTTTACAAATGAAGAAAGTCCAGAAATTTGCTGTTTCAAAAGTCCTGTTTCAATATTCCCAGATGAATAATCACTCTGCACACCTAGGTACTCTTGTAGCAGACTGGGAAGCTTCGGTAAAATGTCACCTCCTCTGGCTATCAAAAAAAGGAGGAGTGGACAACAGCTGATAATCTAATACAGAGTCTCTCACAATCAATGCTGCTGGTGAGAGAACCCTTGTATTGGCAAAGCATAGAGCAATGGGCCAGACTGGGTTATGTACCCAGTTGGGGCTAATGATTAAAAGCTGGGACGTAAGCAGAGTTCACTCCAAGAACAGGGGTATGCAACGTGGCTATGGAAGCAGAAACATCTGCAATAACCAACACAGAATCAAGTCCTCATGCTCTCCGATACAGTGCAGTCAACTAATCCTGCATTCAAGCTCAACAAACAACGCACTCTGACGACAACCGCTGTTGTAACTGGTTTGGGAAGATGATCCCAATTTGAAGATGACAAAAATCAGTATGTGTCTTAGCTCCTGGCTAAAACCAAACTAACTAGAAATACAGAACAGTGTAACTTAAAGTGGTTAAAGTGATGAAATGTAAAATAAAAACAATAAAATGAAAAGCTTTGTAAAAACACGCCAAGACATAGATTAAGTGAACCAAATTAAAAGAAATAAATGCTCAAAATTTACCACCAGATAGCAAATGAATGCTCTAAATGACATCTACATGTCCTGCAGTAAGTTTCACTTGGTGCGAGTTTTCAGAATTGTAAAGTACTTTGGACTTTCTCTTTAAGCGTGCACATGACAAAAAGGTTAAGTACTAACCCAGTTTAAGAGCCCCTGCCAGGCCACGGATGACGGTGACTGGGTTGGATGAATTAGTACAGAACTGGTGCAGTGGGGGGAAGAATGCATCTCTCTTATTCTCTAACTGTGAGACAGAAAAACATTAAATTTATAGACAGTGTTATTTATTCATCTTCACTTACAAGTAAACGTGTGCATGTCTCAAAACTAAGCACTGGTTGCACACTCACATAGATGCTAGGCGTCGGGGGGTTAAGCTTGTCCTTCGGGAGAGGTGGTGATGGAGGTGGAGGAAGGCGGGGTGGAGGGCACTTATCCAAGAGGATGCTGCTGCTTGACAGACCATTCTTGCCAAGGTTTCTGCAGGAACAGAGGAAGTGTATTATATAAAAAGAGGTACACCGACAGACAGATATATACACTGCACAGTCATAACCTATGTAAAGCTAAAATTCTAATTTAGTCATTCATGGTAATATTTTGGTTACATTAAACTCTAATGGAGAACCTGTGTCACTAATGGCTATTTATGTTAATTAGTAAAATTACAATTCTGGATTTCAAAGGTTCTTTTATTTGTTTTACAGCGCAAAACAGGCTAACATGACCTACCATAAGGGGAAGACATACAATGAGCTCTACTCACCTGCAGGCTTTGAGGATGTCTGAAGACGTTGGATAGATGGATACTGTAGACGACGAGTGAGAGGGTCTATGGGAAAGGGCTGGTTTAAGACAAATCTCCGGTGGTTCAGCCTTTAATGGGCTCTGAGAGTCCTCGGAACAAGCCCCTCCTCCACTCCCATTAATGGTGACAGTAGGTGGGGGTCCTGGTGTGGTGGAGCTGGGCTTGTTAAGGCTGGCTGTGTGCTCATTAGCACGGGGTGATGGGGAAGTGGTGGACAGGGCTGAAGCTGGGGATGAGGCGGCTGAGCTGCCTGGAGCAGGCAGTGCGACAGCAGGGTGGATATGGTTGACCCTGGGGCCCGCGGCAGGGCTCTCCTTGCCCACCAATAGGGCAGAGAGTTGGGGATTGTCTGTGGAGTGGGCAGCTGGTGAACCAGAAGTGGATGTGGAGGTGGGGGTGTGGCTGGGGCTATGGTGGTTGGCGGCAGTGGAACCGTTGCCCTGTGAGTGGTCACTCTCTTTGGTCAGGGGGGCACCTGAGGTAGCTGTGTGTACAGAGGAGGAAGCAGGAGAGGAGGACGAGGAAGGGGTAGGCGAGGACAGGTGATTGACAGCAGGCTCAGAGGGATCAATGGGGGTCGTGGCGGAATGTCCAACCTGATTGTGAGAGCCACCGTCGGCCGAACTGCTGGAAGAGAGAGCCCGGTCTCCATTAGGACCCGCCCAATGCGAACCTGGGCCTTTCTGAAGCCCCTGAAAGGGAAATTTTCATTTTACTTTCTTAATAACAGAACAATTAGGTGTGCAGCTATAGAAGTGACACTATTCCTGGTGAAGAAGTGTGCAGAATGCATAATGCACCAATGGTGGTAAATCAACTTATTCCAAATCAGCATGCTCAATGTCGTACATTCAGTCACCACAGCAGTCAGGACTGACCTGAGTGGAGTTGAGATGCTGGCTCTTCCATGTGTCGCCTGGGCTTGTGCAGTTGTGAGGTAGTGCGTTAGGATGCAGGTAAGGCACGTCTCCGTTGGTTCCCGTTCCCGGCGTGTGATTATTGCCAACAGAGGGTGGGTGAGGGCCGGTGCGGGGGCCTGAACCAGGGTTAGCAGGGAAGGGCCCATTGGCTAATGGCTGAGTAGTACAGGGAGGGCGCACTGCAGGGATACGGGAGGGGAGCTGCACAGGCAGTGAAGAACTGACCATTGGGCCATTGGGGAGCGTCGGCCGCACCTGTCCAGATGCATTCTGTCTCATCTATAGGAAAACAAAAATAAGCTTCTTGAGTAAATTCTTGAGTAAACTTAATTATATCTTAAGCAGAAGAAAAGGTCTAAATAAAAAAAAGGTCCCAGTTTTTCCATAAGGAATATATTTACAGTGGATTCCTGAAAATAAGCACATACCTGTTGCTGGTGCAACTGCATGGCCGAGAGCTGTGCTTCCAGCTGCTCCAACATCTGCATCTGCACTGGCTTCAGATTTGCCCTGTTGGCCCGCATCTGCTCCAACAGCTGAAAAATAGTCCAGAAATGAATGCAAGAGATCCAGAAGCAGTAATAAACTGGGTTGAATTTTACTAGAAACCCAAGATGTAGGAAATAAGCACTCAAACATGGAAACATGGTCTGAACTGAACACACACTTGTCAGTCTGCTCACCTGTAGTTTCTGAGGAGACAGGTACCAGTTTGGAGTCTGTTGCTGTGCTGGGCCATTGCCCCACTCTGTAGAAGTCTGTAGTGGGAAAATAAAAATTAAATACTGTGTTTCATTTAACTACAGGCGCTTATTTAAAAACCACAATTCATAAACAGTGACAGGCTAATTACAACCTTGAAGTAAAAGCTTTGAATTTAAAAAGACATAAAATGAGAACAGAAGCTAAAATAAGAACATGTAGACATGAGAGAAACTATGTACTAATATTAAAAACAAGTGAAAACAATGTGCATTGCTTTAGTGAACTTCACTGAATGTCATGAAGAAATTCATGTTTTTAATCTTTTCCCTTTAACATTCTGCTCAACCATTTGGTAGAGCATGTTTCAGTCACTACATCTTATTGAAGAAGGTGTTGAACTTAATGTGATTGTGCCATCTCTTCCAATCGGTAGATATGATGCTAAAAACATCCTCTAGAAGTCACTAGAAATCCAACATTTTCTTGTCTGAATGTAAAGCAGCTGCTTCATAGCCACCACAAGAAATAATCTGGATCAATCACAGATTAAAAAACAAACTGCTGTTTTAAAAAACATTGATTATTTCTATTATTATTTACATACCATGACAGAAAATGGCCAGTTAGGAACATATATTTCAGAGATCATTTGAATACGCTCAGGGTCCTTAAAAGACATCTCACTTCCCAAAACATCAACCCAAAACTTCCTCCACCTAGTGCAGCTCATCATTCACTGGGGAATAAAACTGTAAACTAATTTTCTGAGCACACTGCTAACGTTTCTTTGTGAATTCATGCCAGCCTCTGGAAGATCTTTAATTGATAGGTTATTGGTACTCCAGAGATACCAGCAGCTTCAAATATCTGGTTTTTATGAATACCTCCTCTTTTAATGCACTAAATTTGTCTGACAGAAACTTTCTTTAATAAGCCTTTATGTTACCAAACTCATGTGCTCAGAAACAATCATCTTTCTGTAATCTCAGGAACTCTTACGAGTAAAATTTTAATTTAATGCCATTTGGATTTTTTTCTGTGATTAAATAAATAAAATGGTTTTCTGAAATCTTACTGATGTCACTTGCATAATAATCTGAATAATCTTTAGTGCTTTTGAGTCAAGGAAAGCACTGATCTTCAGTCTTTCCTCTTTTGCAGCTGATGATCTGATCTGCTTTGTCTTGGTTAAGTTGGAGAAAGTTTCAACACATCCGATGGTTAAGAAGCACCAAGTATGATGAGTCTATGGAACCATCTGGTGCCAGGTAGATCTGGGTCTTGTCTTCATACCTGTGGCAGGTAGGAGTGTTGCCTTGTAGGATTTGGCATACAGATGTATGCCAACACCTTGTGGGTGTATACAAATGTTGAGGAATGGAGCTGGAATAGATCCCAGTAGGAGCCCTCAGGTCAAGCTGATTTGCTCAGATTCAAAAGGGGAAACTGTTCTCCAAATAAGATCTATACACACTATTAGTTTCATAGTGTGTCTAATAGAATGCTGTGGTTACCTGTATTGAGTTTAGGACTGATGAGGACGTAGAGATTGTGACTGAATTGTACATTTTCCATTTTTATAGTAAGACACTTTAGAAACAGGCTGTTATGTACCTTGGCTGGGCTGGATGTCCTCTTTCTCTTGGCTGGGCTTGATTGCTCTTCTCCCTGGCCAAGAGGACTCATGTGGGGGGGCAATGATTGCCCAGATCCATGTGCCCCAGTTAGACCCCCTCCTGCACTGGGATGGGGTTTACATGTCTGGGAAGAAGTTAATGAAGAAAGTGATGAGTGTAAAAAGGTAAAAACATCACAGGTAGAAGAGAGGATATAGGACAAACAAAAGGGAGAAAGCAAAGATACATATTTGTGAATGCTTGTGTATTTGAACTTAAAGGAAAATTCAGAAGCTTTCAGATGTTCTACACACCCCTACAAAAAGGCATTGTTTTAATGTTAACAGACCATCAGCATAGTGTAAAATAAAGTCAAAAATAAAAGTAGCATATTAAACATATATTTTAAATACTGCATAAAACAACCGCAACAAAGACTTGAACAAAAGGTTTGTAGATATCGCAACATTAATCTATTAATCTATGTATTTCATTACAAGACAAAATCAGAACTCCGTATACAGCATCTTAGCATGAGTGATCATCATTGTGACATTTAAAGAATAATCAGATTAGTGGTTAACAAATCAAACATGGCAAAAAAGTTAACAGTGTATTGTTAAATTGGTCCCAATGATTGGATTAAAAATGCTATAATATGGTCAGTGTGCCACACTGGAACACCATTCCCACTGCCATCTGTTTAATGTACTTTTTGAAACCCTTCAAATATGGAGACGCAAGTATTAACTAGGACAACTGTTCAGAAATGTAAAACATTACGCAAAGGATCTACTTCAGAAAAAATATGCAAAAATACACAAAACACTGTAAACTTCTTAGGGCAGGAAACTATTTCAAAAAATGGTGCAAAAAAAATTCCTCAACACTCACACTGGAAGTGCAAATTTTGCAATAACTGCTTAACCAGCAAGGTGCAAGATTTTATAACACCCACACAGCCAGAATTACTTAAGTGACGAGAGCTAAGGTGAGGACAAAAAGTAACATTTAAAAGCAATATTAACCAAGCAACAGAACTACTTGCCGTTATAAGAAAAACTCTTTTGAAAGTACAATCTCTCTGCTGTAAATTTAACAGGCAAAATGACTTTGTGATTGAAATGAAAACCTGTCAATGCAAGACAAAAGAAAATCAATATCTTATGCTTTAATAACTTGGTTATCTGTATGCTAATATTTACACCTCTACATTCAAGGGGATAGTAAATCATTTTAGCAAATAATTCCCTTTTCCAAATCCTTACAGAGTATTTTTATAATCAACTAAACATTTATTACCATGAGAATAAAGTATTTTTTAGGGTACAAAATGATGCGAAAAAAAATTAGGTCCATGAAGTAGTATTAGCAAAGATATCAGGGTTTCACAATTTTTAACCAATGAGTTAGTATGAAGGTGTTAGTAGCATGTAAACACAACGTACACAGTTCTCTGCCAACTGTATTTCAGACAATGATCACTAAAATACGACTGTGAATGGATCTCCCTTCTATCTTTCACCAGAACATACAGTATATTTCAAATCTGCACAACTATTACAGCTGCATCTAAACAAATTTAATATCATCTACAAGTTATTGACTTCAGTAATTCAGTTCAAAAAGACATATTATATAGACTAATTATACACAGTGTTGATTTCAAGTGTTTATTTTTGGGCTGAAACGATTACTTGAGTAACTCGAATAATTTGATGACAAAAAAGCGTTTGAGGCAAATTCTTTGCCTCGAGGCTTCGTTTAATTCACATCACCAAAGTGCATCTATTTTAAATGTCTCTATCGTATCACTCCTGCTCTGTAGACTACTGTGCAGTTCTGGTATCATTGTTTTACAATGACTGTTTTAACTGACGTGCATTACAAAGATTTAAGGCGGCACAATTAACTTTGCTCTCTGTGGCAATGACGGAAGAAAGTGCATAGAAGGATAAAAATATCGAAGCTGCGGAACTAATTTACGCTGCGTAAGGTGGACACTGTAAAACAGACCTGAAGCGAAAGCATCCTCACGTTAACTGCACTTCTCTTTGGTTCAGCTGCTGCAGCACTGACGAACATGTTTTTATGGTTGCTAACTGATGTTTGTGAACACATGCTTGTTAGAACATACAGCATCACTCATGTGATGTATCCACACACGCACGTGGGCACACACACACACAAGCACACACACTCTCCCTTTCATACTTTGCACAAAAACATTCTACTCTACCTAACTCATCTGAATACAATTGGAAACTGAACTGTACTGTTTAAGTTGTCGTATTAGTAATATTTGAATTATTTATTGATACATGTATTTGCTATTTTGTACCTTTTATATTTTATTCTTTATGGGCTGTCGCAGGGTGTATACCCCTTTTTCTTTTTTTATTAAGATCAAATTAAGGACAAATAGGCTAACTTATGTTTGTGAAGTTGTATTTTATAGTTTCTTTTCATGTACATCATGAAAGTATAACAGCCAATTACTTGCTCACTTTAAGAGGCCTTTCATGTTGCATAACACACTACTGATAGTTGTTTAAAAACACAAAAGTATGGCCCCGAGTGGCTCAGCGGGCAAAGACACTACCACTATGACCCGAGGATTGTGAGTTTGAATCCCGGTCATGCTGCTTGGCATCAACAGCCGGGGCCCAAGAGAGCAAAAATTGGCAGTGCTCTCTTTGGGCGGGTAGATGGCGCTCTCACTCTCCTTATCACCTTCACATTTTAATGTCTGCTGGCTCAGGCGTCTACTGATTGGTCCAATTGGAGCTGGGGACCCTGTATGCCTTCCTCGGAGTGCGTTAGGCTCTCCAGTGATGGTGGATCAGCGTTGGTTCAAAAAAGAAGCGGTGGCTGCATCACATGCAGCGGAGGAGACTTGTGCTTGCCTGCACCCTCCTAGAGTCAGGGACATTGCAAAGTGATGGGGAGAGGCCTAATGGAGATGATGGGCTAATTGGCTACCACTACATTAGGAAGGAGATAAAAAGTGGCAAAAAACCTAGAAATAAATTATTATTAAAAAAAAAAAAAAAAAAAAAAAGTAGTATGATTTATCTCAATTAATAATTGTGATTACTCAATTAATCAATGAAAAAAAATGACAGAATACTCAATTACAAATGGATATTCAATAGTCGCAGCGCTAGTTTATTTCCTTTAATGTTGATGATTATGACCTACAGCCAATGAAAAACCAAGTCAGTATCTCAAAACATTTAAATACTGTGAAAAAGGTTAATATTGTAGACTCATGGTGTCACACTCAATTAGCTAATCAGCATAAAACACCGGCAAAGGTTTGCCAAACCATTAAAAGAAACAAAACCATTAGAACAAAAGCATTACTAATACCTAGAATGAAGGAAAGATACACAATTACACACAATAAGAGCATTTTTAATGTTTTGTAATGTTGTAATGCAATACAGTTGCTGTATCCAAGCATATAAATGGAAAGTTGAACTGAAGGAAAAAGTGTGGTAGAAAAAGTACACAAGCGACAGGGAGAACCACAGCCTTACAGCCTTAAAAGGATCGTCAAGTAATGGCAATTCAAGGGGGCCCCATGTGGCTCAGCGGGCTAAGGCGCTGACACTATGACTCTCTCTCCCTATCACTCGGGCATCTACTGATTGTGGGGTCAAGTCATCTGCTGGTGTTGGTCCACTGTGTTATATCGAGTCCAAAATCAGCACAGCAGTCTACCAGGACACTCTGCTGACAAGCTTTAGGGAGATGTGGATTTCATTTATTCAGCAGGACTTGGCACCTGCCCACATTTCCAAAAGTACCAACGCCTGGTTTAATAACCACAGTATCACTGTGCTGGGCAGTAAACTCACCTGACCTAAACCCCACTAGCTATCAAAGCAACCTGGGCTTCCATACCACCTCAACAGTGCCACAGGCTGATCACCTCCATACCACCTCAACAGTGCCACAGACTGATCACCT
>BRDA01012208.1:43847-54246 GCA_036984385.1 Crenuchus spilurus | reverse complement strand
GTCTCCATTTTTTTTCCTGGGTGACCCTTAGTTCAGTCAACATGGGTCGTTATTACACCTTGTTTGTAAATTGTGTACTTGAGTTTTTCTAGTTCACTAAAAGACTATTGATACGACATCGAGTGAAAGTTGATTACAGTCACTACTAGATGCAAGATAAATTTACGTATAGTTCAAATCAGTATAGTCATCTGTAAGTAATTTACAAATTAGACCGAAACAGGTAAGGAATGGTTTTTGTTGCTAAATAAAAGTACACTTAGGGAAATACTTTTATTATACTTAAGTATACTTAATAACATGTACTCGACGTATACTTGTTTTTGGTAAGGAATGGACAAAGCCAGATTAAACATTTAATGAATGTCTACTGATATGACTAAACTTGATATGCATTTAAATAGAACGTAGATCATCACTGACATTAGTTGAAAGTGAGCTACAGCATAGTTATCAGAAAATCACTTGATCTTTTTGAGTTCATGTGTTAAATGTTTGTTCCACATTATTGCTGGGTACAACTGACTTGATTCCCAGTGGGTCCTTTTTTTTACCTCTGCACTTTACCCATCTGTGCAGTGAAACACACACACACACACACACACACACACACACTAGTAGTGGGCAGCCCTATCTATTGCACCCAGGGAGCAGTTGGGGGTTAGGTGCCGTGCTCAAGGGCACTTCCATCATGACCTGCCTGGGAATCAATCTGGCAACCTTGCAGTCACAAGACCAAATCCCTAATCCCCAGGTCACGGCAGCCAAACTGTTTGTTAATTTTAAAGCATTTTGCAAACTTCATATTGTTGACTGAACCAATATAAATGTATAAGGTTTGTGACAAAGAAGGCTGGAAGACAAGACAACAAATTACTAAAGCAGGAAACTAGAAAATCATAAGCAGGAACAAATAATACAGGAGCAGGTAACTGGAGGAGCAGAACATGGAGCTGCTGGGAAAAATCTGAACAGAACAACACACAGCACCAAACCAAAATGCTTAACAAAAACTAGACTGAAACATGAGTATTTATGCAGAAGACAAGGAACAAGGCACAGCTGAAGACAATGATGAGGAGATGAGACATGACCAGACATCAGGTGAGGGTCAGGGTGCAGGTGCAGAGCTGGGAGGAGAACAGAAGGAAAACAGCCATGAGGCTGGGAGACCAGCGACAACGGAATTCAAGAGACTGGGGGGGGGGGGATAAACATGAAATAGACAAACAAGAAACAGATGGGAGAAGAATGGTACAGAAGCCCCCCATCCCACCACACCCCAGAAGCCAGGAAGAAGGAGAAACAGAAAAGTAATTGATGGACAGGACAAGACTCGAACTAGAGCATGACAAACACAAAACTAGAAAAGGGTTCACACCAAGGATGGGACAGGACAGGGGACAGTAAGACCAACATCTGGACAGAGCACTGGTTGGGGAAGTGTAAACACAATAGAGTGAACTTGGGGCTAGATTGAGGTTGAGCTTGAATTGAATAAAAGGAATTTGGACAGAACCACCAGAAGACTGGGAACAAGATCACAACATGAGAGCAGACCTGACATAGCAAGAAAATAGGAAGTGTGACTGGACAGCAGAAGGTTGGCTACATATGGGGGCAGAAAGATGCACATTAACCAAGACAATGCTAAGAGGTACAGCTGAACAAAGGAACGGTGATAGGGATGGTCAGTGGTAGTGGCCGAGCAGTGAACTGTGAGGGGAAGATTGATGGTGACCTGGCAGGAGACAAGGGAGACAGCTACATCTTGAGTTGCCAAAAGGCTAGTAAACATGTCTTGAGCTGCTAGCTGAGCAGACATGCCTGCAGCAATGTCCTGGGAGGCAGGCGTGGCCGGTTTATCAACCACAGACACGCAGTGAGAAGGAGGAGGCTCATTAGCTGTGGGCAGTGAAGCAGGAGTGGATGGTTCTCCAGCCCAGGATATGGAGACAGAAGGGCAGGAGCAGCTGCAGGTGGCAGGTACATAGTTGGGACAAGCAAGTAATGGCAAGAATTGTCCTGGCATTCAGATGAGCCTACATTGATGTCCTAGCCTGAGGTTTTTAGTCAAGCCACTGATGGAGAGGAGTGTTGATACTGATAGCTTCCTCTAATTTGGCTCACACTGCTCAATTAAGTTGTGTTGCTCCCTGACCAAACCAACCACAGTCTTAGCAGCTGTGTATTCTGTAACGGGAGAATGTGAGACAGAATGTAGGTGTGAGTGATGCTTAAGACCATACAAGAAACAGAAACTGCAAGAGTACACATAAGAGTACAACACTGACCAACTTGGTTGGTGTTATCAGTGGTCATACTGCATCAGCAATACATTTAAATGCATTTTATTTTGCTCTCATAGTGACTGTTCTTGTGCACAAACATTGCAAAAATCCCTGGTTTGCCCTTGAATTAGTCATTTAGATTACTTATAAAAAACTCATTAAAATGCAGCACAGAGTAATTGCACATCTTCCCAGTGTCAGTAAGAGTCAAGCGTATTCATAGGAAATAAATCATGAAACATGTAGACTCATCAAATACACCGAGAAGTGGGACGCTTTTAAAACACAATAAATCCAGCTGCAGGAAGCCCATGAAAATGTCAGGCCAGCACAGATATTGCTTCAATATACTGTGGGAGCTACATGTACTCAAAGCCAAAGTAACAACAAAAGGTAAAGCCAGGTTCTTGCCATTTCTGAAAGTTCTTCTTTGTTTCTTTACTCTAGGAGCTCGGAGGGATGGAGTACAGAGTGACCTCAGTGATTTCTACAACTTTAATCATGTGCTTAGCATTTACAGGTAATTACAAACATATGGTTGGAAATGTCAGATGAGCTCCGAGAGCCACTCTTTGGATAAGCAGAGAAGTCTCTCACTTCAAACAGGGCTTTGAATCTTGGGTTTTATACTACCTAAATATAATTGAAACCATGCTTTTAATGTCAGCCACAGTGAACAGCATGCCTGCCTGCCCTTTCCCTCCTTTAGCAATACACTGTGATTTATGCACAAAGTAATTTGTTTATAGAGGAAATGGCTTTTCACAGACATGAAATCACCCACTGTCTGTAATCTAATGGGCATCTTCTTCAGAGTGTTGTTGTTTATTGATTTTCTGGGTTTTTTTCCAGGTTTGAATGAAGCAAAGTATCTGGCCTGTGATAGGCCCACCTTTGACAATGAGGTCCTCAACCACTGTGTACCCGTATACAAGCAAAGAATGGCGAGCAGTAACTACCAGCAGGAGTGTCCCTGGCCCACCACTAAAGGGTGTGTGTATTCTGTGTGCAGGTTGTCTTCTGAACCTCTACACTCTCCTTTAATGGCATTATGCAGATGGGACTATGAGCTCAAAATGACATCTCTTTGCTAAGACTTCACTCTCATTAACACCATTATAGATGGGATCATGAGCTCACAATGACATCTCTCTGCACAGAGGGTGTGGAGAGGATGGACTAAAAATAGCAATCTTCCAGCTTTTAAAGACTCCTCCTGAAAGATCTATGAGCTGCAGTCATGGGAACACTGTGGCTCTCAGCTTCCCTGGAGTGCTTTTCGTTTCTGTGTGTTTTAATTCATTAGAGCCCCACCAAACTCATGACTGCAGTGTTTGGACACTGTTTAGCTCAACTGTTGTGTAATCCCTAAATGCTCAGATCTGTGGCCTGATGGTTAGGGATCCTGCTCTCGTTGCCTCCTCACAGGACATGACTGAAGTGCCCTTGAGCAAGGCATCTAACTCCCAACTGCTCCCCGGGCACTGTGGATAGGGGCTGACTGACCTCTTCACTAGTGTGTTTCACTCTACACCAGGGGTCTCAAACTCCAGTCCTGGAGGGTTGGATTCCTGCAGAGTTTGGTGATTTCTCTGTTCTGACACTACAGTTAAACCTGCTCATTACCTGCTGAGCTGAATCAGGTGTGTTTGATCAGGAAGAGCACCAAACTCTGCAGGAATCCGGCCCTCCAGGACTGGAGTTTGAGACCCGTTTTAGACACAAATGCTCTACAGAATAACAACATAAACATTCATTTTCATGAAAAGGCATTCAATGAAGCTAAATAATCTTTTTTTAATTGCCTTTTCATGCTCATATTATTCTATATATTGAATATTATAAGTGCAGTTTTACTCAAGTAGGTGTTACGAGCAAACAAAATGCTATACCCAAAACATTTTAACAGTTAGACTAACCAGGTTTACGCCTTTGGGACAAAAACTATAAGATTTATTCATCATTTACTATGGAAGACACTTTGATGAGTAAACTACAACACCAGTTAAAAGTTTGGACACCTCCTCATTCAATGTTATTCTTTTTTCCTACATTATAAATAAACACTGAAGTCATCCAGACTCTGAGTGAACACATAATGAATCATGTAGTAAACTTAAAAGTGATAAACAAACCAAAACATGTTTCAGATTTTACTTCAAAGTAGACACACAACTGATGTCTCAAACACATTAAGAGGCAAGAAATGCAAGTCATGAGCTCTTGACAAGACACAGCTGTTAACTGAAAGTCATTCCAGGTGACTACCTCATAAAGCTGACTGAGAAAATGCCAAGAAAGCTGCATCTAAGCAAGAGGTGCCTACTGTGAAGAATGTCAAATATAAACATGTTCTGGTTTGTTTACTTGTTTGTTTACTAAATAATTACAGATGTGTTTATTCATAGTTTAGATGACTTTAGTATTAATCTACAATGCAGAACATTTTTAAATCATGAAAAACCACTGAATGTGCAGATGTGTCCAAACTTATGACTGTGCCCAGTGAGGGTGTAGGGGACTAACCGCAACCCTGCCCAGGAGTGAGCATAAAATAATGGATGGATATTAGAATATTTTATGTTAATGAAACTTTTTTCTTATGCATTTTAAACAACAAACAATTCAAAAGACGTCTCTGCAGTTTGTGCATTTCTGCTGTTGCTTTTGTATCCTCAGCCACTACATCCAGCTGGATGACTGTGTGAAGAACGCAATGAGCCGCAGCCTGTGTGGAGAGCCCTCTCTGAAGAACGAAATCTTCCGGGAGCTCCATCACACCTACTTCTCGCTCTGTTTCTTCATGCAGGACCCTGGTCTGCACATCCTGCTGCTACTCACACTTCCCTGCATCATCGTCACCTTCCTCATGCCTTTCTTCTGTGTATACCTCAACAACGTCACCACAGATTGTGGGGGGGTTGGGTAAATCTAGCTGAAGTGCTCAGGCAGTCCACCTTGGCTTGAAACCTTTTTGGTAGTGTGGAAGTGCACTTACCTTCGGCAGTGTTATTGTTTCACCTCACACTTTTGACACGCAACAGTAATGAATGGAAAAAGAATGTATGCACTTGTAGTTGGTAGGCTGCACATTGTCTTTTGTTCTGTCATATTTCCATAATTTGTGAGCTTGGACAGTTCTTCAAGGTCTTACTGAATAGGTGGTTATGTATAATTGAGGCTGAAGGCTTCCAGTGACTCTCAAACCACTGGACTTCATTTGTTTGTTATATATTCCTACTGACCTTTGAGACATTGATTTCTATGACTGGTATCAGCTCGTTTAATCGCTTTCACAATTTCTAGCTGATTTGTAACTAAAGGGGAAGTTAACCTGTTTTCCCATGTGAGCCTTTCCAAGCATGTATTATGGGATTTCTAGGCATCTCAGTTTTTATCAATTGTTTGAATAATTTAACAGTAATTAAAGCCACCCATTCCAATAACCTTCATGTTATACACATTGGTTTCTTTATAGCTTGTGTCTGCTCTGCACTTGGATCCAGTCATAAGTTTGGATACGGTCCCATGACACTTTTCCTGTGTAAAACTATAGCTATTCTATATAAAATGTATTTTTTTATTTTGGAGTGTCAGGAACAGATGAATTAGATTTACATTATTTCTTATGGCTTCAGTTATCGTTCATCGTTCATCATCAGACACTTTAGAACAGTTTAATGATGAAAATTGAGGTTCCACTGTACATATTTGGAAGAGTTTCAGTAGCAGCTGCTAACAGAAAAGTGTAGAACATAATACTGTCAGTGTAAATTGGGACGTGTAAAAGGTGTTTTATAATTCAGCAGGACAGTGGTAACCCTACTTATGAGTTTAATCCATGCAGGAGCCGAGCTCGTTAGCTGGTTTGCTCGTTAGCTGGTTTGCTCGTTAGCTGGATGCATTTTCCCCATAAGAATACATGTAAAACTGATTAACCTCTTCTTCTACGCTAGCATCTAGGAGATGCTACGACCACAGCGCCCCTAGCAGTTGGCATACCTGAACTAATTTACGCTACTCGTTACTTGGAATTTTATTCGTTACCTGGAACAAAAATATTCAGAGATCTTGACTCGTTACCTAGAATACTCGTAAGTATGGGATGCTCGTAAGTACGGTTACCACTGTAGTTATTTTCAGCTTTTCATGATTAAAGGCAGTTGAGTTTCCAGTGAAAAGTCTGTGACGCATATTTCAAGGCATAAAAATGAATAAACAAATCACAATCATCACAACAAAGGCTTTTGAAACACATAATAAATATTTATTTTCAGACAAAAAAATAACCATTTGTTTTACAGTGTTTTGAAAATGTTTTTCTCTATTTTTTTCTTTTTCTTTTTTTTTTTTTTTCTTTTTTTTTACAGTAATAGCAATTGGCACTGCTATTAAAATATCCACATCAGTATTTTTCAGTATTGCTAAAGCTAAAGTAATACATTATTTACCATAAGAATGTAAAATGTTTGTCTTATGTTTGACAAACTACACCTCTTAGTTACAACCAGGCAACACTGAGTTCTACGAGAGGTTTGTTTGGGACCATTGACATTTGACATGATTTCAGGACATTATATTGACACACAAGTTCTGCAAAAAAAACAACTTCTTTATAGAAATCTCAGTGTAATCTTTTCCCTTTAGTAATATTTTGTTCTTAAGTGCTAAAAGTGCTTTTACTCTTCAAGATTTAAGGTACAGAAAGGAAAAATTATTATACCAAGTGTGTTTGAATGTGATAGAGGTAAGCACTTCCCTTTATACACTCAATCTCAACGTGTTAAACTCTCCATATTTCCACTTTGTAAATGTTCTTCATGCACACTGAAACTAATGCACTCTAGCACTGACTAACACGGCTGTTGGAGAAAAGCTCCAGCCCGTATGTTTACTTTTGCACTTTTTTTTCACTTCTAGGCTTTAATGGCTGAACTGCTGGATATACTGTGAAAGGCTACCTGTGGGATTAATACAATCTGACTGCAAGCATTTCTGATTGTCATTACTTAATCTTAATGGGCAAACGGGGTGCTATGAAAAGTGTCAAGCACATTAAGTGTCTAAAGCACTCAAGGAAAGGAGAAACTGAAAGGAGGGCAGTTCAGACATAACGTTGTCGCTTTAGTGGGTGGTCCACACGACTACGGTGGCATGGGGCGTTGAAACCTGTCTTGGAGTGTGTGTCATGCCAAAGTCCTTTCACTGCTCAGACTATTTATTTTTCAAGTCTTTATAGCAACATCTGAGAGACCACAGGTAGGAAGCAGCCTTTATATTGTCTAAAATAAGAGCCTCACTTCCGAATTCTGTTAAAAAAAACCAAACAAACAAAAAAAAAAACCTTCTATTCCAGCCACTGTCGACACAAATACACACCATCCCTCATACACTATAGTGTGACCCTGAAGAAACTGGAAAGCTCCCTGCATGCCTGCACAGGTGTTGTTCTCAACCCACACTGAGTTTGTTAAACATCAACCCTGCAGGTCATTCAGCCATTTGGATGAGCAACCAGTCTGCAGCCTTGGTAACCACCAGCACTGCCTGAAATATGTCAGCTGCCTCCTCAAGAACCCCTTTTTTGTTCCCCCATCCATTGACTTAAGCCATTCCTCTACTACGCCGTGTCCAAGCACCGCTGGTGTTGTTCTAAAAGCTGCTTCAGACACATTATTGCAAGCACACAATGGCCCAGTGCAAAGTTTCAAGAGGAAAATGGACCTTCAGTACTCTACTGCATACATTCAGCCTGTCACACCTGTGTCATGGGCCATGGAGCACACATGTAGTGTGGTCAAAATGTACTTCTTGGTAGTGTTTTAGGAGAGGCAGTAAGTGTTTTTATTTGTGACATTATAATAACATGAACATTGCCATATAAATGTCAGTAACATTCTCAGAATGGTCCCTACCCAAATAAAACCTATTGTGCTAATCTAATTTAAGTGCCTAAAAGGTATATTTACAGTGATGCTTGAAAGTTGGAATTGTCCATATTTCTGCATAAATATGACCTAAAACATCATCAGATGTTCACACAAGTCCTAAAAGTAGATAATGAGAACTCAGTTAAACAAATGAGACACAGATATTAGACTTGCTCATTTATTTATTGAGGAAAATGATCCAATATGACATATTTGTGAGAGACAAAAGTACGTGAACCTCTAGGATTAGCAGTTCATTTGAAGGTGAAATTAGAGTCAGGTGTTTTCAATCAATAGGATGACAATCAGGTGTGAGTAGGCACCCTGTTTTATTTAAAGAACAGGGATCTATCACTATCTGCTCTTCACAACACATGTTTGTGGAAGTGTATCATGGCACAAAGGAGATTTATGAGGAGCTCAGAAAAAGAGTTGTTGATGCTCATTAGGCTGGAAAATGTTACAAAACCATCTCTAAACAATCCACAGTCAGACAGATTGTGTACAAATGGACCAAGACCATTGTTACCTCCTCAGGAGTGTCGACCAACAAAGATCACTCCAAGAGCAAGGACCCCAGAGTAACTTCTAAACAACTGAAGGCCTCTCTCACATTGGCTAATGTTAATGTTCATGAGTCCACCATCAGGAGAACACTGAACCACAATGGTGTGCATGGCAGGGTTGTAAGGAGAAAGTCACTGTTCTCCAAAAAGAACATTACTGCTTGTCTGCAGTTTGTTAAAGATCACGTGGACAAGCCAGAAAACTATTGGAAGAATGTTTTGAGGACGGATGAGACCAAAATATAACTTTTAGGTTTAAATGAAAAGTGTTATGTTTGGAGAAATGAAAACACTACATTCCAGCATAAGAACCTTATCTCATCTGTGAAACATGGTGGTGGTGGTATCAGGTTTGAGCTGTTTTGCTGCATCTGGGTCAGGACGGCTTGTCATCACTGATGGAACATTGAATTGTGAATTATATCAGAGAATTCTAAAGAAAATGTCAGGACATCTGTCCATCAACTGAGTCTCAAGAGAAGGTGGGTCATGCAGCAAGACAACGACCCTAAACACACAAGTCGTTCTACCAAAGAACGTTTAAAGAACAGTTACTGAAACGTTTAGTTACAGTTATTGCTGTAAAGGGGGGTCACACCAGGTACTGAAAGCAGAGGTTCACTTACTTTTGTCTCTCACTAATATGTCGTATTGGATCATTTTCCTCAATAAATAAATGACCTAATGTAATAGCTTTGTCTCATTTGTTTAACTGGGTTCTCATTACCAACTTTTAGGACTTGTATGTAAATCTAATGTTTTAGATTATATTTATGCAGAATAAAAAAAAACAAATAGAGAATTCAGAAACTTTCAAGCACCAGTGAATCTACAGTGTACACCTATTTGGTAAGTGTACATGATAGAAAGGACAATGAATGTTGGTACAAACTGACAACACATTGAGTGATTTGGCTTGTATCATAACTCTGCAGTGTCAGCTGGAACAGGTCAATCTACACCGATCACATCTGTGGGACGTGCTGGTTTTCATGTAGAGAGCCCCATTCACAGAGTCTCTTGGCCATGTCTCTTCCTGTGAATGTCAATAACTCCCATAAAGAAAACAATCCAAGCAAGCTCAGCAGAGGTTATGTGATGGCAGTGCTGAATCTTTGAGTTCAAATGCAACAAAGCGCAGTGCCTATAACAGAAAGCAAGAAGAATCCAAAAGAACCAAATACCATTCTTATACACTACCGGTCAAAAGTTTTAGAACATTTCAGGTCTGCACCAGTCTGTCAGGGGTTCATCCTACAGCAAGATAATGACCCAAAACCCAAAAGTACAAGCTCTGCCAGAACTACCTCAGGAACAAACAACAAGATGGTCAGCTTGAAAACATGGAGTGGAGCACAGTCTCCAGACTTAAACCCCATCCAGCTGATTTGGGATGAAGTGAAAAGCAAAGCAAACCTACAAGAGCCAACATTTATGTGGTTCTGCAGCAGATTAGTGAAGAACTGTCTGAAGAATGTTTGATGTCTGTTGTAGAAAGAATGTCACGAGTGTGTTTAGCTGTTATATCTGACAAAGGTGCTGCTTTGTGTCCAAAGTTTAGACACATTTTGGTCTGTAAACTGATTCACTGAGTTCTTAATTAACTCCTGTG
>BRDA01012208.1:1624-19180 GCA_036984385.1 Crenuchus spilurus | reverse complement strand
GAGAACATGGAAACTCCACTCAGATGGGGAATCGAACCCAAGACCTCACTGCTGAGAGCCGAACGTGCTAATCACTAAGCCACCGTGCCGCCCTTATTATTACTAATATTGAATAAAATGATGAAAATGTGTAAAATGAATGATGTAACATCACATGGATGTTTTGTGTGTTTAATGTAAGTGTCATTGACTACAGACACTGAAACACTTCACATTTCTTCTGCTAATTGTGAGACGCTCCCTAACACTGCAGCCGCTGAGCACAAACACAAAGCTAAGCGGCTGTATTCTGGCTTCATCATAACAAGTGTAGTTTAGTAAAGGTTGTGCTTGTAGTTTGTTGTCTTCTTCCATTTCAGCACCAAACTGTAACTGTGCTGGTGAATCTGAGTTTTGTTGATGAGGAAAAGCACAATTCTGAATGTCCAATATTAAACTTTACTAAACTTAAACTTGTACTCTGGCTCACGTCTACAGCCAGGAACTAGAAAAATGTAACAATGTCATGTAAAAATGTCATTGTTCTGAATAAATGATTCAGTCTTTTGACTTATAATTTCAGTTGCTGAATATTTGGTGAACCACTACTACTAATAAAAATACATTCATAGCAATAATAATAACAGACAATAATTTCAGTGAAGTTAAACCAAAGGGCAGCTTCTCAATTAACAAATAGTTAAAAGTTTAAGTAAGAATTTCAGCTAATATTACCAGTGTGCTGCTGTGGATGAAGCTTTTCCAGCAAGATTGTCATGGGTAGGAGAGAGGACATTACTGTGTTAGTTACTTTGTAGTTAAAACTGAATATTTTTAGCTTGGCTAAGACATTCTCTCATATCTGTCTCATTCTCAGGTCTGTATTGTCTTGCAGTGATTCATTACAGATTCACTTTGAATTCATATTAAACATTTATTCAACATTTGTCCGATAGTTTCTATTATAAGTGAGTTTCAGGTAAATGGGTTTCAATTCTGCTAAATATGCATTTAAAACTACTGTTTAATTGATGGTACAGATGTGGCAGATAGTGATTGGTTGAAATACACCAATTATCAGCTCTGAATTTGAAGTGTTGAGCAGTATGTGAGCATGCGTGAGCACTGACCCAAGGGCAAGGCAAAAAGGCTGATGTACTGCATAAACACAATCCTAATGAAAAATAATAAAACATTACGTCATCAGATCCAGACGTTATAATCTAAACAACCTTTGATTAAGCTCATATGTCAGCTGTGTGTTCTCTGCTGTTTATTGAAAGGAGGTCATTCTTTAAAAGGGTCACCGCTTCCTCCACAAACCATTAATTCTCTGTGGGGGGGCATGCAGTATTTATCCTGTTAGTCCCCAAACAGTGTGCTGCTCTGACCTCAACATAAGGCCCTGAGGGACACTCCAAACCCAAAGCAGCAAAGCTTAGCACGAAAATCACAGAACGCATACAGGCTACAGTTCACACAAAACTGCCTGGAGAGGAGTAAAACATGCAGCCCTGGAGAGGAGTAAAAAATAACAAATGGTGGGAAACATTACTAACGCTGATTATGAATATTGCCAAATTATGATTGCAAACACTGAAAATGCTTTGAGAGGAAAAATGAGCATTCAGAGGTTATTATCTCTCTTCTGTTCTACATTAAAAGCTTATGTCTTGCATAATTACATTGTTCCATCTGTCCGGAAGCCACCAGAAGCAGTGAGTGTGATAAATAGTGCTGACCGTTAGGCCTGCAGTAGAGCAGGTCGATGGCAGCCCTGTTTGAAGCATTGATGTATTCCCCTCTGACCTGTGTTTGAGCAGTAATGCTCGCAGCACATTGGCTCGGTCCTCAGCTCTGATCTGGTCGGAGATGATCATGGTCTCCACCATTAAGTGGGCAATCCCAGGTAGTGTGGTCTGGTCTAGGTCTAACATTACAGCACCTGTAGGTGATTTAAAGAGGTGAACTGTATTACTACAATAGCGACATGAACAACTAAACTATCCACATTATACACATAAATGCGTTTTACAGATCCCATTAAACCTTATGCAAAATCCAATTAACCCTCTGGAGTCTGAGGGTATTTCTGACACTGATGTACTCCAACATGATTTGACCTTTTTACAAAATTAAACTCATCAAAAATTATTTTTTCCAAAGTGTTACACAGGTTTCTGTTCAGCACAAACTCAGCAACAACAGTGTCAGAACAGTAAGAGTGTCATAAATCTATATTCTGATTAAATCTGCTCTAAACTTAGACTTTACAAAAACCTGTTTTCAGATGTGATGATATATTGTGAAAAAACACTCTAAACATTCTAGTCAAGACTTTTGAGCTCATAACTTAATAAACAGAGGTGTTGGCTACACACTGCTCATTACAGTTTTTAGACATTGTATGTGGTTTTATTTCTAAAGCTTAACACGTGAGTTGACATGTTTCACTCATTCAGTGGTTCAGCACGAGAGCTCTTTGTTCAGGTTCACATTCCACACATTCCAGTTCTGCTATTCCACCAATGGAATGTCTTAGCATCCAATTAGCATATGATTTTATATAAATGACAGATCATGTAATTTGGCAGGAAAAAAATGTGCAGCTGTCTAACTGAAAAATGTGGCTCTGCTTATTTAAGCTCCTCTCACAAATATCTTAAAATATATTTTGATTCAAGCTATACATATTTGAAATGTAGCCCCTTTAAGGATTCTGGGGTATGTTTAATTTTGTTTCTTGGACAAAATCTCGCAGTTTTAGAAGCGTTTTTGCAGAATTTCTTTAATATGCTGCCGGTGGGAGCAAAGAGTTACACCTAATGTCTATACAGTCTATGATATCATTCATGTTTTAGTTTAAAACGCTATGCTACCACACAGCACAATGTTATTCTAGCCACCTGAAACGGGGCACTTGTTCAGTAGTACTAATGTTGAGGTGATTACAAGACTTAATAAAAACTTCACCCAATCCACCCTAACAGTGTAATCTTTCCCATACATTAAAAAAAATTAATTCATAATACATTCTAGACTATAAAATGACAATGTAAATGTTTTTATTCATTTGGGATTTCTGTCAACATTCCTTAAAGCTCCAGTCTCCCAAACATTTGCTACAAAATAATGCATTTATGGATGGAGCATGAATAGCTGGACAGGCTCTTTAAATTAGAATTGACCATACAAACCCAGCTCCACAGATACACAGGCCTGAACAACATAGCAATACAGTATGTTCACTTTGTCATGGATAAATAAAAAGAGTAGAGTGATGCACTCACCATGTGTGATAGTCCTGCGGAGCTCCAGTAGGCTTCGGAAGGACAGTGAGGCCACATGGGGTTTCCCCCAACGATCTGTCTCTGCCTCTACATCCTCCTCAAACTTGATCCACCGAGCTGTCTCCTTCCAGCGCATGTCCTGGTTCTTATCCATGATAAGCTCATTCAGCTCCACAAAGACCTAAACATACAATGTAAGATTTGTATCATAAAACATTTTGACAAATCATAATCAATCATAACTTGAGACTCATAGGCAGAATGGTGAAAGTAGTGTTTGCTAAGTTTTAGGACATTTTACTTTCTTTTGAATTACTTCTCAATTAAACATACACAGGTTCTATGGGATACAAATAAAAATAAAAAGTTCTCTGTTGCAGTGATGTCTCTAGAATAAAGTCAGGTGAGGCACAATAAATTCTGTACGGGCAACATCCCACTCATTAGTGAAACTACACACAAACCTACTTGTTCAATTAATTCAACCACAAATGCGCCTCATCAATGAAATTCCAAAAACATAATCCAGTGTTGTGCAAAATTCGGCACAACCCGCCATGAGATGCAACCCCTGTCAGGCGACTTACTTACTGGTAGTATTCTGTCACCTTTACTTTGGTTACTGTGACCAAAGTAACTTAAATACAATCAATTCCTATTATGAATAAAGGAAATAAAGCTTACTGTCTGTGTGTTATCTGTTAACTTTGATTAAATTGTTGACGTGATTCATTATATTGCCTTGCTAGCAACAGCAATATAATATAATGTAAATAACTTGAGTAGCAATGCTGACACCGCAAACAATATTCACATAAGCTCCCATATGCAAATCTTTCATTTTTTATTGGCTATTCTCAGCATGGGGCCAGCGTTAGCGTGTCCTGCAGCTCATAACTGAAAGTGCTTTGTACATGCCAGTGTTTTCCACTGCTCACTTGCTTAAACAGACAGTGATGGCCAGCCCCATACATACTATCTAAATGAAGACTGAATGTACTGACATCACGCCACACTTACAGGAACGTTTTTAATGTATTGAGAACTCCTGCCATTTTCATTAGTCAAATACACAACAATGTTAGACAATAATATTTAAATAAAATAAATTTTAACAAAATTATTGATTATGTCACACACTGCTAAAAAGTGATATCTGGTGGGGATCCACCTGCCCCTAATGTAGAGACGTCACTGCTCTGTTGAGGAATGACATAGAATAACCATTTTCTTTCCCATTAAGAAGCTTTTAACTAATGGCAGTGAGGACTTTGACTTTAAAGTTTAAAGACCTAGAACCATACATCCATCTCAAGAACCAGTTAGGAAGAATGTCACATCAAGCAGCTCCTCTGGTACGGGGGCATTTTATAAAATTGGTGAATATAAATTGGTGCTAAAGGTGAATACAGAAAAAAAATAAAGATTAGTACAGGTAGCTAAAGCGAGACACTGGCCAAGGATCTGAGCTACTCTCTCTGAGACAGCATTATTCACGTCCATGTGCTTTGAAGAATTCGGACAGGATGAAAGGGAAATTTTAAAACAGTTTTAGTAGTGGTCAGTATTATAACAAAATATATAAATTTTTGAACTTGATGTGGGTATCCATTATAAAATACAACTGTGTCTTTAATTAAAACAAGAGCATAATCAGTACAATCCAATAATTGGCTGACATTATTATGTGGCACTATTGGGTCTTTTTCTTCTGCTTCCATGTCGGCAGAAAAAGGAAATATTGTGATATTGTCATAAACGGCTGGGTAGGAGGAGATGGAATGCAGCCAGATTCAAGAAACACAAGACTTTATTGGCAGTAACAGACTATGACTGTGGCACGACTCAAAGACATATGTAGCATTAAGACACACAACCTGACGACATTCAATGACGGACGAGGACTGTGAGACATTGTAAAGGCTTTATAGCGAACACTAATGAACATGAAACTGACACAGCAGGGCTGTGAGCTAAGACAAGACCGCTGCTGACTATAATGAGGGCACAACATCATGACAAGGGCGGGGACATGAAACATGACACAAACATAAACAAGAGCACACAGACATGTGACAGAGACATAGACGAGGCAGGGGGCGTGGACAGGGACCAGGCAGGGTCACAGATATATATGTATAGAATAATTTCTCGTGTTTTATCTTTTTATATTTGCCATGCCTCATGTTGGACTTATGAGAACATATTTTCTTGTTTTTCTTTATTGCCTTTACAGCATTTTAAAATGATTGATGACAAACAGACAAGTTTTTTATAAAAGAAAACTTATAAAAGTTTATATTTTCACTGCTGCATTAACAGAAGTTACTCATTCTAATATAGAGTTTGTTTCAGAATTACATGTCAGTGTTAGCTACAGACAGGATGGTTTTACACTTTGGGTCCTTATGCTTAATACATAAATCTCACCTCATGTGTCTTCTTGTCCATCTTCTTCCTCTTCTTCAGGCTGGACAGAGGTGGTGAGTTGTTGCCAGTTCGAGTGATCTGGCAACGAGATGACTTCTTTACCAGGTGTCGTCTCACCCCGGGGTTGTCTTCAAACCTGTGGCCTGTAAATGAGCATTAAATAAAGCTAGTAAAAGACGTTTAACATGTTTAGTTAGAAGTGATCTGTGAGCAAACTCTGATATCTTGGCAAAGTAGATCTATGAGGCAGAAAAAAAATATTCTGGACAGTTAAGCCCACAGGCCTCTCCAAAAACTGACCATGATTTAATATTGTATCAGTTCAACCCACAGACCAAGGATTTTATTGAATTTGGGATAATTGGAGACGTGCATTCATGGGAGCCCCACACTCTTTTTAGCTGCAGTGTGTGCCAGCAGAGAGTTGGGGGCCTGGGGGATTTGGCTTTGCCAGGCCACAAAGGGGCCGTGTTGCTTTGGGATGTCACAGAAGCCGCAGGATGTGCTGTAAACAAAAAGTAAAAGCAAAATTTTCACATCATTTTCTGTTTCTGACTTGGTTCCGTCAACCATCAAACTAACGTAAAGCCCGTGATCTACACATCCTGAACCCTGCTCTTTTTGGCTCTGGGAGGGTACTAACAGTTTGGTAACTACAGCCTTTGGCTGGACTCCTTTTGAGCCTATGTGGTAGTGAAAAAAGAGATCAAGCCAAGCTTTGTTAAAACACAGAGGATGAAACCACCTCAGACCTCCACATTAAACACAACCTATTACTGTTTTTGGGTGTTTTGTACGAGCCTGTAAGTCATAAACCAGTCTCTCTCGCACTTTCTTTATTAAAATCATACATCACTGCTTCATACTGGGCAATATTATTCTACACAGAGAACCTGTAAATCCTGTACAATATATGGAAAGTTCAGAAGTGCAGTCCTTTACTCATTTCCTTGGTGAACGTGGACACACTGACAAAAACTGGGCAGATGAATGATAACTGGGACAACATTTGTACAATAACTAGAGCAAATGATAACTGATCCACTGTATTTCCCTGTAATTGCAATATTGTGTATTGAGATACTAAACTTGTCATTGGTAACAAAGTCAAAATTCTAGAGTCGAGATATTTTACACAAGAACAGACTAAAATTGTTTATACACTCAATATATCTCCCTATTTTTAACCATTTCTCTCATTGTGTTCTTGTTTGCTAATGTCTCATTAGTTTCCAGATGTCATCGTGGTACAAATCGAATGACTGTTAGAGCTCAAAGGTGGGATATGTGTCTTGCTACCTGGCAACCCAACCAAAAGACATGTATGTACAAAAGACCCTGCCTGATGTGTGTAATTAGTCACTGCTTTGCTCAGGGTTTCAAAATTAAGGGTTGTGATGCTAAGTGAAAGTTTACTGAAAGGGAAAGTAAAGTTTGAGTGCTTTTCCCCAAACTGACAATCCCAAATTGAAGACTCCATTCAACGATAACAAGGAAAAGCTCCACGTTTTTTTACAACTTAAGGCTTTACTGCAATGTCTTATTGGTGTCTAAATGAAGTATGTAACTCTTAGGAAGTCACTACTAAGAGTAGTACACTAATAATAATATTAAGAGAAGTGAAATCACAAAAATGCTGTACAGCTATAAATGTCCATATCCACTGTTACAGCTTAAAAGCACCAATCAGGTTTAATTTTATTCATTATAGCTGTAATGATACATAAACTACAAACTACATTACCAGTGTACTAAAAAAGAATACATCAAAAGCACAGAGGCGAGGTTTGCTGCATTTATCTCCATTTTGGACGTGTGACCTGTTGTCATTTTGTTGTTTTCAAATGCACTTTTAAGCAAGGTTCACAATGCAAGCCTAAATACCCAATTCCAGTCTTTCTGCTCATACTGGATTTGTCTATCTGGATGGGTTCACATTCAAAAACAAAAGTCAACGGTATCTGTAATGACCTGGCAACCCTGTATTTGTGTTAAATGACTGCTTGCATTAAAACTGGTAAACGTGTTAATAGTTGATGTGTGTGTGCATTTTGCTCAGGAGGACAGAAAACAGCTCTTGAACATGGCTGCTCTCAGACGATCTTAGAGGTGAAGATGCTGGATGTGGAGGTCCTGAGCTGGTATGAGGCCAATTGGATGTACTGCCAAATTCTCTGAAATGTCTTGGGAGATGGTTTATGGTACAGAAATGAACATTAAATGCATGGGCAACAGCTCTGGTGGACATTCCTGCAGTCAGGATGTTAACTGGATGCTCCCTCAAAACTAGTGACATCTGTGGCACTGTGCTGTGTAATGAAACTGCACATTTTAGAGTAGAGGCCTTTTTTGTGGCCAGTCTAAGGCCTAGTCCACACGTAGCCGGGTATTTCTAAAAACGAATATCTCCCCTACATCGTTTTCAAAAATAATATCATACACACGAGATCGTCACACGAGATCGTTTTAAGAAAAGTTTTCATCCACATGAATCCGCATAAATACGCCGTAGAGTGTTGTCATAAAGACGCCAAGCTCATAGATGGCTGTGTAACACAAAGCTAACGCCCATGTCAGCCAATCAGAATTCTTCAAAACAAAAAAGCAAGTAACAAAAAACTTCTCCTTTGCTCCTCCACGTATTGGAGAAGCTGAACTTGTAAAAACAAAAACGCAAAGAGTGTTTAAATTAACATAAAAATGAAAAATTTGCTGGCGTTCATCCTTCCATAGCAAGGCAGTCAATTACAGTGGTCGCGCATATGACATCACAGCATCATTTGTCGCAGATTGTGATGTTCTGGACTCTAAAACGCCGTTTTCATACGTACACACGCAAACACAAAAACGTTTTTCAAAGAGTTTTTCAAAATCTCCACTTTGGCCGGAGTTTTCATAATCATTCGTTTTTGGTGTAAAACTGCGTTTGCATGTGGACGAAAGACCCAAACGCATAAAAATATATGCGTTTATTCAAATACCCGGCTACATGTGGACAAGGCCCAAGACACACCTGTGCAATAATCATGCTGTCTAATCAGCATCTGGATATGCCACAGCTGTGAGGTGGATGGATTATCTCAGCAAAGGAGAAGTGCTCACTAACACAGATTTAGACACCTTTGTGAACAATATTTGAGAGAAAAAAAGGCCTTTTGTGTACACTGTGTGGGATTTTAAGGAGTTAACAGTATTAAAGAGTTCAAGGTACAAAACTATCTTTTGACAAATACTCTCTTTAAGATTGAACAGTATCTGTGAGATTTTGAGGATGCTTTCTCTCCTAAGATCCTTCATGTGATGTTGGTAGGAAATATGGCATTAAACTAATACATAATATCTCTGCTTCTGCAAAGAAGCTAAAACTGGGCTGGGGCTTAAATTTAAACAGGGCAATGATCCAAAACATGTCAAACTTTTGGTTACCTGAACTCACACCATGACCTTTTAAATCCTTTTATTTAAGGGACGTATATCATGTGATATTGTAGTACTAAGATGAATGTTTTCCTCATCTGAGGAAACTCATCAGCTGCATGCAAATCACAATGTGTTCTCTGTGTCTGCATTTAAGACAAAAGCTCTCTGTTGATTGTCACATACAGAGAGAAAGGGACAGACAGCAAAGTGCTCTAAACAGAGGTGCCCCTGAAAGAGCACCGAAGAGCCCAACCACTGAAAATGTGCTGAGAGGTGGAAGCCTCAGGGGCCGTGCACTGATTAACACAGTCTAGACAGCAAGGCAAAAAACACACCACACTCAAGGATGCCATTATTGTTCCTTGAGATACAAACAGAGCCTTCCTGTGTCCTGGCAAGTCTTCAAAAGCTACTCTGTTGCCATAAATGTCTGGATGATTGGTCACTAACAGCACTACTTTTTAAACTGGCACGCTCTGTGAAGAAATTTCATTTGTGTGCCATTTGAAAATACACTTAATGGTGAACTGACCAATAGAAATATTTCAGAAAAGGTTAAACTTTTTTTTGCCAATGTGATTGGCACACAATGGAATTTAACCTCCATATTTAACTCATACGTGCAGTGAAACACACACTAGTGAACACGTGCTGAGAACATGTGCCCAAAGTGGTGGGCAGCCCTATCCACAGGGCCCAGGGAGCAGTTGAGGGTTAGGTGCCTTTCTCAATTGCACTTCAGTCATGACAGGGATTGAACCGGCGACCTTCCAGTCACAAGACCAGATCCCTAAACACCTAAACTGCCCCAGATCAAAAGATCAGTTTTAAGATAAAATTCATATAAAAATCAATTTTTATTGAAATATTGTGGAAATATGATAACCACAAGAAGAAGAATACAATGACAAAGATGCAAGCACTACCCATCTTCTATGATGAGCAACTTTTTTGAATGCACATGGTGAGAGTTAGGAGCATCAGTCACTAAGATGTGTTCATGCATCATTGGGCTAAAGCCTGAGCGATGGTTCTAGAGCTGTGTGTGCATGTGGGTATATCACTCTGGGTGCTGTTTGTGTGTGAATGGGAAGAAGTGCCTGATCAATAGCTTTTGTCCACCATGCCAATGCTGCATCATCACCGGTCCTGGCCGGCTTCGATTGTAATAACACTGAGCCTTGTGCAAGGCCTGGCCTTCACATTAATTAGCTTGTGTTTCCCTAACAAGATCAATTCAACAACTCAGTTCTAAATTCCCACTGATCAATTTCTCATGTCAGTTAGCAGGAGGGAGCTGTAGCATGGTCAGCTGAAAGAACAAAGCTACTGAACTCCATCAAGCAAAAAACAGCAAGCAGCGGACACATGTTAACATATAAAATGATTAAATTGCTCTTCAAAAGTTTTATTATGAGCTGTGAATGATTGAACACTGCACGACTTCTCTACAAAGTTACTGAGCTGAACACGAAGGGAAAGGCTGGCATTCTCATGTTACTTACGGACAGGTTCAATGGGGGAGCCCAGGTGGCTGTGGATGGACTCCAGAAGGTCATAGTCATCAAAATCCAGCACAAACTCCTCAAAGTCTTCAAACCCATCCACAGGCAAGGCTCCGGACGAATGCTCTTCTTCCTTGTTGTGTGTTTTCCCAACTTCCTCCTGCTTCTCCTCCTGGTGGTCTTGCATGCTGACTGCCGCATCCACATGCCCCACGTCTGTCATCTCAACACCTGATGCCTCCACCCCACCCTGGCTCGTGGGGGTGCTCTGATCATCCAGAATGTGCTTCTCTTGTACACCGTTGCTCAGAGCTTATTAATGTACTTGTGCCACAGTGCTCTGGGCTTGAGTTACAGAAGAGATGTACAGTATAACCAGTTCTGCCAGTTTTCAGTGTCTGTAGTTAGCTAGCTGTAGATCATCTGCCCAACCTTAAGATACCCCTGGTGGCTCCAACAGCAGTGATAGGACTCTAAGTCTCTCAGATCCTCTGCATCCGGTGGGAGGGGTTCCACTATTCCACTGGGAGTTTGATAACACCAAGCACATCCAGAGACCCAGGAGGGAGACGAGGCTTTCAAGTAAGCAGAAATCAGGAAATCAATACAGCGAAAGAAAGAGTGCTGATTGCGAGGAAGAAGTGAAAAGTTCTTCTGACATTCTACAGCTGCTCCATGTGCTCAGGTCCATGTGCTTTGCTCTCAGATTTAGCAGATCTGACTTGATCACTTCCACCTGGCTGGCTCTAAGGTTTAGGAAAACAAACGTGGCCTTAGGGTTCCTGAAAAGAGGACTCCGCTCTCTGGGAGATGGTCGTCTTCCACACAAGCATGCAGCAGTGATGCCTGATGGTTCAGAGTAAACGTTGCAACAACTGATCTACTTTTTTCACCCCCAACCTGCTAACTCCCCTGTCTAATTTCCATTACAAGGCTGATCGATCTTTCAGCTGCATATGGGGCAAAGCTGTTGGTCTGATGGCTGCAGCGCCACCCTGCTTTTACCCACCTGCCACACCACTCTGACTGACGTCATTCAGAGGCTACAAGTGCTGTCCCCTCTGCCCCTGTACATCCAGAAAAAACGAGCCTGTCCAAAGCAGCGGTAGTGGCACACTAAAAGTGGTCGATGATGACGTGTTGCCAGATTTATGGTGAACGCACGCTGTGCAGGATTTGCCAGCTGAGCATCACGCGGAGGCGTCGGCTCCTACATCACACTTAGTCAGACAACGTCCAGACGCACAAATGTAGCCACAAACTTGAGAGCACTGTGCCTATATCGCTGGTCTCCATGGAGACCATGATTGCTTCTAGCGCTCTCACCACTCTCATCTGTGCTATACCTGAGATTCATCACTGTGCTACACCAAGAAAACAGCGCAGAGCCTCTAACCACTCAACAAAGCAGTTCAACAAGTGTTTCTAACTGAAGATATACAGCCACCTCTGTCAACATTCACTCTGTATTTACCAGATGTGTGTAAGTACAGCGTTACAAGCTGTTGTGTAATCTCATTATCCGGTATTTTCCTTTATTCATCTTCCCTCATAGGACCACTACAGGGCAGGTATTAGTGGTGATGCATTCTGGGGACAGCAGTGACCCTGACATGGCACAGGCATATTAGTGTGTGTTGCACTAATATGAGTGGACACAGCAGTATTGAGTTTTTAAACACTGTACATTTACTGCTGTGATGTTAGAGATGATTACTGCACAGTAGTGCAGCCGTGGCCTGGTGGTTAGGGATCTTGTGACCGGAAAGTCGCTGGTTCGATCCCTGGGCAGGTCATGACTGAAGTGCTCTTGAGCAAGGCAGCTAACAGCAACTGCTCCCTGGGTGCCGTGGAAATGCTGACCACCGCTTCAGGCACATGTTCTCACAGCTTAGTGTGTTTACTAGTGTGTGTGTTTCACTGCACGGGTTAAAATCCCGTTTTGTACCAATCACACTGGCAAAAGTTGAATCTAATGTTTCATCTGAAGTCACTTTTGAATGTATAAAAGCCATATTGTTGTTCGCTGCAGGGGGAATGTGTAGAAATGACTTTTGGGGGGTTAAACACATGTGATTAACAAATAAACAGTCCTCTATAACTTGTTATTGTTTTGTAATTATGTTGATGATTGTCTGAATGTACAAACTGTGACAACCACCCAAATACCATCTCAGTGATGGTCCTGTGAGGGTCTTGACCAGGGATTAGCAGGGTAAAGATCAACTACAATGTGGAAAAATGAACCTATATGGTTAAATGGACCTGAGAAATAGACAATGAGGGCAGATGGAGTTTTTAATAAAAAATAAAGTCACATATTTCAAGGCTTTTCTGTTTTCATGTTGATGCTGTTTGAATTGTAATCTATTGAAACTGAAAAGGAAATATTCTGGATTTCTGATGTTCATGGGCGCTTGAAATTTCCCTTTATATGTGATGAATATAAAATAAGACTGTTGACCTTTTTCAATGAAATTATGAACAATGAACCTTTTCACAATATTCAACATTTTTGATGATGTACACTATAAGAAACAGTAGTAGGAGGAGGTCATGTGACATATTTTCATGCAGTAAGTGGCATATATTACCCTACACACACTCAGGATGGAAATATCCCATGTGAAATCACTGGCATGGAAGAGAAGCAGTGGGTGTAGAGGAGTTGTTGACAGGCCTCCCTCTCAGTGCACGACCAAAATTCAATGGCTTGTTCCAGTGTAGGCCTAAATCTGCAGAGATGCAGTCAATGATTCGTACTCTATGAAAGCAGGAAGAGCCACAGGCTGGGGTGCTGGGAAGGCTGATCGATCACAGCAGTGATGTTAATTACAGCCTGAGGACCATGTTCACAACTTTAACACAATCTAGAAGTGCTCTCTCTCTCTCATTCATATGGGGAAATAGGGCAGAACTTCATTAGACATACTACTGCATACATATTCTCACACAAGTTAATTAATGCTTTAAACTGGTTAAGTACTGCACTCAATGACTTTATTTAGCTTGTATCTGTTCATCATTCTGGATACAATATTTTGAAAGTACAGAACCAGTCAAAAGTTTGGACACCTTCTGGACATTCAGTGTTTTTTCATGATGTAAAAATGGTCTGTATTGTAGATTAACACTAAAGTCATCTAAACTATGAATAAACACATCTGTAATTATTTAGTAAACAAACAAGTAAACAAACCAGAATATGTTTATATTTGACATTCTTCACAGTAGCACCTCTTACTTAGATGCAGCTTTCTTGGCATTTTCTCAGTCAGCTTTATGAGGTAGTCACCTGGAATGGCTTTCAGTTAACAGCTGTGTCTTGTCAAGAGCTCATGACTTGCATTTCTTGCCTCTTAATGTGTTTGAGACATCAGTTTTGTGTCTACTTTGAAGTAAAATATAACACATGTTTTGGTTTGTTTAACACTTTTAAGTTTACTACATGATTCATTATGTGTTCACTCACAGTCTGGATGACTTCAGTGTTTATTTGTAATGTAGGGGAAAAAACAAGTAAATAAAAACATTGTGTCCAAACGTTTGACTGGTACTGTAAACAAAATGCAATATTCAGCCTCTAAGCAGTGTGCACTGGGCTTCTGTCTTATTATATTATATTACAATATAAAGTTTTCTCTCACTGGGGAAGCACTGAAAGGTTTGAAATCCAAATGAACAGCCAAAGGTCTGAAGGAACAGCCAGTTCTTCATTAATGGGGTGGTTCATGCATTACACAATGCTTGAGGAGTAACAATGCACTGCTGTATTGTAATACAGTAAATGAATTCAAGTGCACAAACAACCAGCATGAAGTATACAATCCACTTCAGTACATTTATACCTCATATCAACCTCTCCTCTCCAACCTCAGGTTCTAGTCAGTCTTCATTCAAATATTGGGAAAAATATTGTAAGCAAAGGATGCTTCAACCTTTGAAAGTCATGCCCAGGACTGGAAAAGTGCTTTTAGGGCATAGAGGGAAAGATACTTCTATGATTATTGGTTTCAGAGCGATTATCCTAAAGCTCTAACCAAATCCAGAACAACTACATTTGGCATTGTGCTCTTTTAAGTCTGAAACGGCAGTGTCCTCCTAAAGCTTAGGGGAGAGTGATGAGTGGTTAGTGACTGCTTCCTGATGCTGAGCACTAAAGCTAGGAGGAGTAATCTGGGGTTTGTTTTCTCATGCCTTATACTCAATTGAGCTTATTTTATTAAGGATAATTGCTGGAAAAATAACAGAGAGCTCACTGGTGCATGTCCCAGTCCCAGCAGTCCTAACCACATTTCTACATCTCCAGACTTGTTTACTACAGTTCACAAAGGAGCTGGAGTTAGACCGTCCCAACACTGGCCCACTGTGTAGTGCTGGCCTAACGGGCCCTCCTCTCAGCAAAAACACATTTATGAGTATGGACATGCACACAGCAGGCGCTCTCATAACAGCCCACCAGAGAGGAGCCAATGTGGGCCTCACAGTCCACTACAGGGTAGAGAACAGATGCTGCAAAAAACAGCTCCAAAAGCCATCAAAAAGCAATCATATTCAAAAGAGAAACGCTTCAGGAAAGCAACATTTCAGCTGTTCATACTGTCTGAACTATGTACATGATATCAAGAAACAAATATGCAGCAAATGCTAAATAGCAGCACTGATCTCATAAAGATAAACAGCAGATCCTCAGCCCAGATATTTCCATTTGGTGCACTGTTATGTTTTGGCTATGGCAGATAAACAGCCGACACATCCCAAAATAAGGCACGGCAAGCAACTGGAGGGAATCCCAACCAGCAGGACTCTATCACTCACAATTATCTCAGAAAAGAGGCCGATTTAGACACTATTAAAGACTGTTTCTCTAGTGAACAGGTTAAAATGTATAGTTAGAAGTAACTTTTCACTTTTAAGACTGTGTGCATGCAGATTTTTACTGACATGTTTAACTGATGTCTTGTACTAGTTTGTCTGGTTACACTTTACTGCTGGGGACTGTTCATAAGGCTGTTAATAAGGTCATTATGACAACTGTCACTATCAATTATAAAGACCAAAGGTAGCAAAAGCAACTTTTATGACATTGTGCTTACTGGAATATAATTGTTTATGTAAGTTTATGTCACATACCCTTATGAACAGGCCCCTGCAGTAAAAAGTTTATAATGCATTTGATGTTCTAGAAAGGCTTCTTGTTCTGGGCTTGTAACACACGGGCCTCTTACTCTTCATGTCATCTAGATCAGCGCTGGCCAGCATCTGGGCCTCTGCTTCGTCTGTTGGAACCTTCTGGTAAACTGCAGTCTCCATGGCTGTCATGCTGCCTATGCAGATACGCTCCCTTAGGTCATAGCTGGTGCGCTGGGCTCCAGTCAGCCGATGGACGGGTTTCCGACGGAACCAGCCGCGCGTGGTCACACTGGCTGGTTCTGGAGACAGGCTAAACCTGAGAATACAAAGACACAACTCACAGGGGATGCCAGGTGTGTGCCATGTTGTTCTACAGAAGCAGACACTTGTCATAAACATACAAAAATAAATGGTCAATACATGGATATATGCTTTGCCATGGCCTACATTAAAAAAAAAAATCTGTTAAAATATAGTTCTAACTCTCCAAACTTCAGAAATGAAGTAACTGAGACTTGACGCCAGCAGAGGGAGCTAGAGGATAACAATGCCAGTGTCAATCTCTGTTACAGAAATGCCATTGGCTGTTGTCATGCAATTTAATGACATAAGATCAGCGCTTCTCTATTGAATAAGCAACAAAGCAGTGAGACAGTCTTAGCCTTACCCTACATCATTTATAGCCTACACAGCCTATTACAATTGCCATATGTGTTTATTACACAACTGGACATAGAAGCAGCATTCTGCTAGTTTCTAATCACTCCTGATCCACAAATATCACATATGTTGCTTATTTAACATGTAATATACTGAAACTACGGACACCGTCTAGATCACAGGTGTCAGGCTATAGTCCAGGACGGCCAAAACACTGCAGAGTTCAGCATTCTACTGTGTTTAACACACCTGGTGTAACTCATCAGCTAATTTGCAAGTGCTTCACAAGTTCACAAGCACAGCAGAGAAAGAATAATCTCTTTAGTTAAAGCTCCCACACTACAGACACATAAGGATGTGTATGTTTAGATGTAAGACTTTGTTTCATATTAAATTCCATTTGATCAAAGGAAAAATTAGATATCTTATGAGAAGTACTAAACACTAGCAGACGCCTAAATTCTCAAGACTGAGATTATTATTATATGTCAGGCAAGTGGCCCAAGCCAATGCTACATTAAGCAATTAAGCATGTATGTTTTATTACAATAAATGAATAGAGATTAATTTGTTATAATATAGCCGGTACTCATGAATGAGTGACAGGTGCCGTGTGAAATGGCTCTGGTTCATCTTATGTCGTTATATATGCAATATATGTCATTTGATTCATAATGCTCACAGTGCAGTCACTTGGCTTGTGGAGTTTATGTATCGTTTTTGTTTTTCTTTTATTTTAGATGATTCACTTGATGAACAGTATCAGACACCATCACCTGCATATTTATATACAGTGGAACGTTGGTTATCGATTGATTTGGTTATTGTACAATTTGGTTATCATCGACTTTTTGGGGGAAATTTTGTCCCAGTTATTATTCAACTGCTTTTTTTGACATGCCAATGTGACTCGCCTCTAATTTTGTGAAAACAAAGCATCCACCCACGTGTTCGTCATTCATTCTGGCTTTGTTTCTTGTTGATTCTCATTTATAACACTCAAAACAAACTAAAACACGTCACACTAAAGCGACGCATCCAGCACTTTCACCTGAAAACAGGTGTGAAAACAAATAGAACCCCAAGAACAAGTGCACAAAGCAAAGGCTGCAGCTGGACCACACCAGCACTCTCTAAAA
>BRDA01012207.1:0-10522 GCA_036984385.1 Crenuchus spilurus | reverse complement strand
ACTGACAATGCTTTCTGGAAGTATTCCTGAGCCCATTCTGTTATTTCCTTGACAGTGGCATTCCTGTTTGAGGTGCAGTGACGTTTAAGGGCATGAGATCACGAGCATCCAGTAGAGTTTTACGACCTTGACCCTTACGCACAGCATTTGTTCCAGATTCTCTGAATCTTTTGATGATGTTATGCACCGCTGATGATGATAACTTAAAAGTCTTTGCTATTTTACGCTGGGTAACACCATTCTGGTATTGCCGCACTATCTTTCTGCGCAACAATGGTGGAATTGGTGATCCTCTTACTATCTTGGCTTCAGAGAGACACTGACACTCTGAGAAGCTCTTTTTATATCCAATCATGTTGTCAATTGACCTAATTAGTGTTAATTGGTCTTCCAGCTGTTCGTTTTATGTTCAATTTCCTTTTTCCACTTATTGCTACTTGTCCCAACTTTTTTGGGATTTGTTGACACTGAAATTTTGAATCAACATATTTCTCCTTTAAAATGTTACATTTACTCAGATTAAACTTTTGATCTGTCATCTATGTTCTATTACGAATAAAATATTGACATTTGCCATCTCCACATCATTGCATTCAGTTTTTATTCACAATTTGTTTAGTGTCCCAACTTTTTTGGAATCCGGTTTGTACATGACCACTGGAATTCAAGGCTGTGCTAAGCTAATGTACACCAGTCAGCAATTACATTAAATCCTCCTTCTTATATCTGCACTCACTGTCCATTTTTTTCAGTTCCACTCACCATACAGGTGCACTTGTAGTTCTACACTTAGACACCTCAATGATCATGACACTCACAGGACCACCTGCTGTTTACGATCCACTCATACCAGCACAACACACACTAACACACCACCACCACCACATCAGTGTCACTGCAGCTCTGAGAATGACCCACAACCCAAATAATAGCTGCTCTGTGGGGGTCCTTGTCACTGAAGAACAAGTATGCAGAGAAACTGATGGACTACAGTCTGTAATTGTAGAACTACAAGGTGCACCTGTATGATCAGTGGAGTAAAAAGTTCTATTTCTATTTGAGAACTAAAAAAAGTCATTCATAGTGTTTCAATAAAATTCACATATCAAAAACAAAATATGAAAATATGTGTATCATTTTACACTACATAAAACACACACACACACACACACACACACACACGCTCCTTCACTGTGGTTAGTTGGCTCACCTCTGTGGAAACCTTCTGCCATTTCTGCTTACACATGTCGCCTGTGAAGTTTCCAAAGCCCACTTTCTCCCAGTCAAAATGAGACTCAGTGGTCTTATATTTCATAGCGTCACCCTCAGGCAGTAGACTCCTGATTCTCTCCAGCAGCATCAGACAGTCCTCCTTACTCCACGTGTCATCATCTAATAGAAACAACCATGTATGCAACAGGCTTCCTATCTCTTAAAGACTTCATGACACGAGCAAAATACAAATGAATGTATATACTGCATTTCACTGAGTAATTAACTGTGACTGTAATTAAATATTTGATCAGATTTGGTGCCTACAAAAGCAGAAAATAATCTATTAAGTGTTCACAATGAAATGTATTTCTGAATACTCAGCAATGCAATAACATTGCTTTCATCACATTTCAATAAAAGATGAAACTGGCAAGATTAATACTCTGCAATAAGGAAAATTAGGTTTTATTTCTCTCTCAGACAGCCAGGTGGGTCCTAAAACTGAACAATCTGTGACTGGCTGCTTCTCACTGTTCTTGTGAGGAGTGGGGAGGGTAGGCAGTGAAATGTAGGCATTTGAAAGAACCAAATTGCTCACTAACATTACATCAGTCCCAGTGCAGGGTCAAAAATGAAAATGCATAAATATTTTATATTTAATATTATAATTTAATATTTTGTCATTTAATATTAATGTCCAACAGCTCTAATAAAAATGCACAATGCCAAGGTAATAAACAGTGTAGCTACACAATTAACACTTCACAGCAAATGCTGATTACCTGACTCAATTTTTATTCGCCCAGACTGGGTGCCAGCCACACTGCTGCTGCCATTCATGCTGACAGAGATGAGGTGGCTCCAACACCACACACTAGTAAACGACCAGAAGCCTGAGTGCATCGAGATAAAAACTGTTATTATTCCAGCACAATAACAAAACATTTACCAACACGCTGTACTTCTGATGTTTGCATCTTTCAAACTGAAAATAGTCTTCCTGTAAACAATAACTGTAGCAGTAATCCCACACTGAGGGATTATACATCAGTTTGGCATCCAATTTTTTTGTTTTGTTTTGTTTAGAACTGGAGCTGCAAAGCAAACATTGACATAATATTGGCCTAAATATCAAGTGGGTATGAACTGAATGTGAGGTACTAGAAGTATCTACAAAACCTAAACAGACTGAACAGTAATCAAGATGCACTGACACCTGCATGTGTAAGTAAAGTCAGTCAATTCATCTGGATTTGGGAAAACTATAGGTACTGAATGTCATGGAAGCTTTTCTGTAGTAGTAACCATTTCAGTATCAGAAAAGTATTCCGTAGGTGTAGTCTGAATAAAATAATGCATGTGCACTTTTGAGCTCTTCAAGTGATACTTTAGTCACATTTATTTTCCTTCTTACCATATTAGTCCTTAATTTAACACATTAATTTTCTTTTTAGGCTGCTTCTGCTCTGCATCTGGACTGCTATGAGGCTTTTTTTTTCATTTTGGAGCAATGGCATTTTATTTTAGACAGTCATCTCACAAACAAAAGAATAATGGTAAACATTTCAGTTGCTGGACATGCTAATCAGTTCTAATGGTGTTTTCTAGGAAAGAGTTAGTTTTATCTTTTATTAATTTACTGTGTTTTATTCTTTACTCTTTCAATACTTTTTAATACTTTTTAAAAAATAAGTTGCCCCAGTTTGACATTATTTTGCTGCATTTTATTGACAACTGAAAGGTTCTGTATGGATTAGCGATTCAGGTTTTTAAGATAAGATAATCCTTTTTAAATCCCACAGTTGGGAAATTCAAAGTGTAGTACTCATTAATAGAAAATGGTATTAAAAAAGACTCCAGGTAAACACTATAAACAAAGAAAATAATATAAAAATATAATAAAACGTATCAAAAACCCCTGAAGAATATTTACAACTAAACGTACATGACTACTGCACAATGTTGGATTAAAATAAATATCACAGTATTGTAATGTTTGAATAATGCACATTAAAGACTGTATATGCATCATCCAAAAAAAGATGTGAGTTGGAAACATGTCTGTGTTCTATCAAACAGAAATGATAATGAGTGCTTTAATACAGCCAGAAAATTGATCTGGTATTATGATTCTACACTTGTAGACAACTGTAGTAGTTTGTTTTACTTTTGTATTTGTTTCATTGAAGTAGTTTGACTTGAGTGTGTTGTAGACCACTCTACTCTAGTTGATATTTCGGGAGAATATCCAGTTGGTTCCAACAGAAAAAAAATCAGCTTGTTTTAACCTGCACATTTGAAAACTCCTTCTGGTGCCTGATAGTCTCTACTGCCTTAAACTGGTATCTGGAAACTGGTGTTGGGTTGGACTTTGCTGTATTGGAATATTTATGGCAGGTAACCATAGGCGTCTGTCCACCACTTCTACATATGTGGCCCCAGGGTCCCATGTTCCCCAGCTCTGTATAGTACATAATAGGTTGTCCCCAGCGCTGTATTCACTTAGTATGACCGGGGCTATTGTGGGAACCATAAACCTGATCTAATTATTTTGAACCTTTTTTTAAAAAAAAATTTTTTTGGTAAAATTATGATTTTAGTAAGGGAATTAGTACTGGATGAAGAGGGAAATGAATGGTATCGCCCATCTCTAGTACAAGCTGTCGAACATGTGGCTGTCATTCAAACACAAGTATCAGACCCGAAGCTCCGCCTCCAGCTGCTGAGACGACCAGCCACAACCGGGCTGTACACGATACTGAGCGGCGACTCTAGTCCAGGAGCATCTGGATGTTTATGTGTCAGGAGCTCTGACAAGAAGCTCTGTTCCCATTAAAAATGGATAAAAATGTGTTTTCAAACACGAGGAGGAGGAGGCCGACTGTCATTGTAATGAGTGTTTAACGACCTCTCACATGTATGAGAGTACAGGGGTGTTTATAAGTGAAGTGTGGAGGTGTTGTGGGTCGAGGTGTTGATGTCTGTAAAAGTCTGTAAACTAATGAATCTGGCTTTATGGCAGCTAACTGGCCTGCTTTTCCGTAACTTTAACCTCCATCCTCTGTGTAAACATGCACAGTTAACAGTATTTCGGCGCTATTTTTTGTCCCGTGTCGGTCAGTCCGCCTTCCCCACTGCTGGACACTCTTTCCCGGCTAAAGTGGCGTCCCCGCCCGCGCACAAGGTCAACCAAAAAAACAGCAATGAGCTTAAAGAACCTGACATGTTTTACTGTTAAACACTCCTAAAATGCTGGTATTTAGCCATTTGGCGTCACTCCGTCTTCGGTCCCAAATAAGTCCTACAAAGTAGTATTAAAATGTTTAAAGAAGTTTTTATTAATAATGCAATCTTGCGTTGGGTTTGTGTTAATCTCCTTTTAAACTCTTAACATTAATTGACTGGCTAGCTTTAGCATTTGCGATAAACATTTGAGAACACTTTGCTCCTGTGTGCCGACCATTGTGTGTCTTCGACCCCAGTAATGGCGTCCTTATTCCGGCAGGAGTCAGCACGCAGCTTCCGCTGACACGAGCGCCTCGGGTAGCAGACAGGCTCAGCCAAAGTACGACGAATGTGTCTTAAAGCAGCAAAATTATCTCCTCTTCACTTTGTTAACGTGTTAAGACGTCTCTCCTTTAGCGAAAATCATGTATTAAAAAGGGAAAATGTAATTGTGAAAAATGCATATTCCTTCAAAATGTGGGTCATATTATGAAACGAAACACGCCAATATTAATTTTAAGACAAAAAACGCGTGTCAGCGTCAAAAAGTCGTAGTTTGCGACACCGCTATTGCGAAAGTGAGGTCAGAGCGGGCGCTGGAGCCTTTCTTCGCCCCAAAGCCGTCACTGCAGCGCCGCCATGAATGTTACAAAGACTCGGGGACGATCGACGAGAAAATCGCGTAAAACGACCTCAAAAACTAGCAAACGACTCACCTTTTTTTCAACAGTTAGTTGCGAATCTCCTTCGCGGTCGGTACAGCGTTCGTGTGAAGCGTATTCAGCGTATTTTAGTGTCGTTTTTTTAGCCGTAAGCCCCGGGGAGTCAAGTCGAAACGAATCCGACAAAAGGAGCGTCTGGTTCGGTATGAAACTCCGCCCAGCGCCGCAGGGGGAGGAACTCCGCGGGAAAACAGGCGAAAGAAGAGGAGACAAAGGCGGAGGTCGATATTTACAAAAGAAGAGTCCATTTTTCTAACATTATCCACATTTTAGCACACAAGAAAATGTTTATTTTTTTTATTAACAGTGAAATAGCACAAGTAGACGTCAGACAGCTCAGCGCTGAAAGTGCCTGAATATAAAACATTTAGGGTTTAATTGTTGGTGATTGCACAGTTTTTGTGATAAAAATAATTAAGTCTTTAAGTCCGAAAACAGGTCCACTCAGCCTTTTTTATCCATCTTCGGGAAGTAACGCGATTAGTTAAGGCGCCCACATCCCGACTCTCAGCCCAATCACAGTCCTGTACACACTGACGTCCTTCAGGCTGCGGGTCACTCTGACGGAGCTTCACCTCGGAACTCAACACGCTGCGTCCTTGTCTTTGACCAGGTGCTTAAATCCCTTTGTAGGTGTACGTGTTGTGTTTGATGTGTTTGGCCGTGTCCACACTGATAGTGAGGTGGCACTGAGCTACACCGGCCGTGTCTCTGAGTTTCTTTATGCTGTGCTGACCAATGGCACAGAAAAGAGAGGAGGAGGAGGAGACAGCGTTAAAGGAAGAGTCACCGAGCCGTGACTGAGGCAGAGCTACCCCAGTAGCCCCCTCCACTCTGCCTCACCCTGTACCCCAGTCCTACTTCACAACTCACACCAGGGGCAATGCCACCCATTTTCCAGCCCATACTGATACTGTTTTTATTTTTACAAGGAGAAGCAGAAAATATGCAGATCACAATGATGTATGATACCTAATGCAACATGTATGCATGTATAAAATGATTTATATCATGCTGTAAAGAGGAAATGTTGAAGAAAATTGTTCTGTTTTATGTCAGAAAAGATCAGAAAAAGCAGCCAGAGGTGATGTTACTTACACAAAATCAAGTGAATAAATTTGATAAAGAAACATCAGGATCTGAAGTATCAATATTTGAGTATTGATCCGCCCCTCACTAACACACACTGCAATAAAACCAGTTAGTACTGTACTGAGGATTATGGGGTGTTTGTATTGTGTATGCTGAACTGTTTGTCAAATACTGGGCCTAAAGCACATCAGTCAGTGAGGTAATTTAGATGTTATTCCCTCATATGAAAATGACCTTAAAGATTCCGTTCACCCAGAAATCATATCCTCTCATCCTCTCTTTCTTTGCTTTCAAGGTGTGAAAATGCCTCCCTGACAGCAACAGAGAGAAGAGTCTACTGTTGGGATGGCTATGGTCCATCATTACCTATTACTGTTGAAGCTGTCACACGTCACTAACCCACTACATAGACTGTGTTGCACGTCAGTTCCTAGTGTCACTCGGCACGGCCTTGCAGCAGATTTGCAAGGGCTCTCAAGACAGTTAAGCAGTGGAATGGAGTCCTGACACAGAACAGTGAAGTGCCACGCGGCAGCCACGAGACAGTATGACAGTACTGCTAGTCTAGTGTTTACTTTCTTGTTACCATGCCAGACAGCTCTGACCAATCAGCGGAGACAATGTGTCTGCGTGGTTTGTTGGGGCGCATTTTGGTACATTTAGGTTTGTGCCTGTGTGAAAACAAACCAAATAACAAGGGAAATGCTCCAAGTTAAAGCAGCTCATTCTGATTTGGACCAAAGAAATGAACTACAGGTGTGAAAATGCACTAAGGTAGTAGAGATGTTCACAGGCCTTCTTTCCCAAGAAGCTGGTGTAACATGACCAGGACCAGTCCTACGAGGTGTGTATACCAACAAACCTCAAACTGTCCAGTATTTCCCCCAAGGTCCCAATGATAGCCGCAGGTTGGTAGACCCTCGCCTGCTTCCGGCTGTAGTCCACTATCAGCTCATTTGTTTTGCTGACATTGAAGAGGAGGCTTTTTATAGGCACTAGTCCTTAAGGGTTTAAGGATACTTTATTAAAGAAAACTGTTATACATAGAGCCATGAACACCCAAAAGAAACCTTTCCATGGGTAAAGTGCTCTTTCCATGGTGAAAAAGTTTTTTCAGATGGACGAGGAACGTGTTGTTCATTCATTCATTCATTCATTATCACACCTTATTGATCACACATGATTATTCCTAATCAGGGTCGCGGTTAGTCCCCTACCCCCTCACTGGGCGCAGGGCAGGGCAGTACATTATTCAACTAAGCCCAGGACAGGGCACCAGTCTATCGCTGGGTGAACACAAACGCACACATACAAACACAGACATATGGACAATTTAGAGTATCCAATTCACCTGACCTCCAAGTTTTTGGACTGTGGGAGGAAACCCACGCAGACACGGGGAGAACATGGAAACTCCGCTCAGATGTGGACTTGAACCCAAGACCACAGCACTGAGAGGCGAACGTGCTAAACACTAAGCCACCGTGCCGCCCTGTTGGAACGTGTTGTAGATGGTTTTATACAAGAAACTTTTTTTAAATGGTTCTATATAGCCCCCAAATGGGTTCTGCTCTAGTTACAATGTCAAGCTTATAACAATAGAGGAAACTTTTTTGGTGCTATATAAAACCATTTTCAAAAGGTTTCTATATAGAACCATCTATAGCGCTTTCCTCATCAAGCTGAAGAACGCTTTGGGTTCTTTGAGTGTTCATGGTTCTATATAGATCCATTTTCTTGACTAAACCAAATTGTTGCTCCTATTCAAGACTAATGGTTCAAGTATGTTAGGGTAGTTACACACAATGTATGGGTGAATTGCATACATTTTGACATAAGTGGTCCAGTAAAGATGTTATGGACCAGTTTAAAATATAATAAAATGTTTGTATTGATATGCACAGTCAATTCAGAATATTATGACTACCCCTGGTTTGGAATGAACTTGAGACATTGCAGAAGCCATGTGACAGAATTTACTGTGTGAATAAATAAGTGAGAACACCAGTCAGTTGTAGCAGAGCACAAAACAATCGTCATGGGCAGAATATCAAAGTCGACTGATGGTCAAAATGGGCATAATAATAGGGTACTGAATGAAGGCTGGTAATGTCTTGGAAACTGATAAATGTGTGGGATGTTCTAGAGCCACCATAGTGAAAGTGTACTAAGAATGGACTTCTCGTACATGGAGTATCCCCCAACCACACAATCTGAGTACCTCAGTTCCCTGCTGCAGTTGGAATTGGGCACAGGTGCCTCCGGATATCTTCCATCATCTAATACAGTCCATGCCAATGTCATCTCAGCCAAGGATGGTTATTCCAATTGGGTATGTGGTCATAATATTCAGATAGGAATAGGTGCATCTAAAAAAAGTTATTTTATTTCAGTAATTCATTTCAAAACATGAACCTCATATATAGGTCCATTACACACTCATTTCAGGCATTTATTTATTTTAATGTTGATGACTATGGCCTACAGCCAATGAAAACCCAAAAGTCAGTATATCAAAACATTAGAATATTAAATAACACCAATTAAAAGAATTATTTTATGTACAGTATATGCACTCAGTACTTGATCGAGGCTAATTTTGCATGAATTACTGCATCAGTGCTGCGTGACATGGAGGTGATCAGTCTGTGGCACTGCTGAGGTGGTATGGAAGTCCAGGTTGATTTGATAGCGGCTGTCAGCTCATCTGTATTGTTGGGTCTGGTGTCTCTCATTGTCCTCTTGACAATAGTTCATAGATTCTCTGTGGGGTTTAGATCAGGTGAGTTTGCGGGCCAGTCAAACACAGTGATACTGTGGTTATTAATTCAAGTACTGGTACTTTTGGCAGTGTGGGCAGATGCCACATCCTGCTGGAAAGTGAAATCTGCATTTCCATAAAGTTTGTCCTCAAATGGAAGCATGAAGTGGTCTAAAATGTCCTGGTAGACACCTGTGCTGACTTTAGATACAACACAGTGGACCAACACCAGCAGATGGCATATGCAGAGCAGGTTAGTTTAAAATAGGGTGACCAGACATCGTCTTTTACCCGGACATGTCCTCTTTTTGAGACTTAAAAAGAATGTCCGGGCGGAATTTCACATACGTCCGGGATTTTGTTGTACTCGAGAAGCGTTTCATTCACAAACTACTAGTCTCGCCCTCCCCCTATTCCGTTTGGTTCACTACGCTATATTAAATGGAGACCCAGCTGAAATCCAAACCAGTTTCCCTTTAGGCGGCCACAAGCTCATGATCGGCTCTGCCGTTTCTTACTAACGTGTGATTGGCCTTCACTGCTGTCACTCCCTCAAATGGAGTCTGGACCAGTGTTGCCAAGTCCGCTTATTATAAGCGACTTTGGGCTTGTTTTTTTTTCTAAAGTCGCTTGCAAATCTTGTGAGTCACAGGTTTCATTTTTTGGGCTTGTTTTTGAAACTGACATCGCTTATTTGGGCTTGTCTTTCTTTCTGAGTGAAACTCTTTGATTATCTCCCAGCTCCCCATAAGAAACCAAAAGATGAGTGATACGTCGTTTGTCCCTTCCAAGCCCCTGTTTTCTGTTTATGGCTCCGCCTAAGTTGACCAGTCACACACACCCAAACACACACAGACACATACAGCAGACATGCAGCCAGGCACTGACCAGAGTGACGAGGCAGCATAAGAGCGTAAGTGGGGAAAATATGGAAAAAATATATAATAAAGAGTGAGAAAAAGAAAGCGCACTGAAAGAATTGCTCCGACCTCAGATGTGAGATGCAAAATGCACTTTTCTTTTGATCAGAGCTTAAAAGATTTTGTTATTCAAAGAATTTAAGTTTTTTTTTTAAATAATTTATTAAATAATTTGTTATTCAATTTTTTATATTAAAACTGTTTAGCATAATGTTTGTGTTGTTTATGTATAATGTCATAATAAATATTTACCTTTATACTTTTTAAAAGTGGCCTCCGTTTTACAGAATGTGTTGGGTTGCCAGTTGGGCTTATTTTCATAGAGCTGGTTGCTTGTTTTTATCGCAAGATCTGGCAACACTGGTCTGGACTGCAATCTGGCCATCAGTCTGTTTTCACCTGTAATACTGATGGGATTTTCGGCTCTATTTTGAGACGCGGCTCTAATGGCTCTTCTTACTGTGGAGAGCCGGCTCTTTCGGCTCCCAAACAGCTCCCCATATATATTTTTTACATAATTAATTAATTAATAGCTTAAACCTAATTTTATAACATTTTGTTTCATTATTGACATTGTTAAGCACTTG
>BRDA01012202.1:0-14408 GCA_036984385.1 Crenuchus spilurus | reverse complement strand
TATATTATGTCACCATGGGGATGAATATTCGTAGGCGCTACTCGTTACTTGGAATTTTATTCGTTACCTGGAACAAAAATATTCCGAGATCTCGACTCGTTACCTGGAATACTCATTAGTGGGGATGCTTATAAGTAGGGGTACCACTGTATTATATAAGACCAATTCATAAAATTATTTTAATGCATACAGTAAATGTTTTACTGAACAGTATGTACAGTATATACACTCAGTACTTGTTCGGGGCTCCTTTTGCATGAATTACTGCATCAGTGCTGCGTGGCATGGAGGTGATCAGCCTGTGGCACTGTTGAGGTGGTATGTAGGTGATCATCCTGTGGCACTGTTGAGGTGGTATGGACCAGGTTGCTTTGATAGCGGCCTTCAGCTCATCTCTATTGTTGGGTCTGGCGTCTCTCATCGTCCTCTTGACAACAGCTCATAGATGCTCTGTGGGGTTTAGCTCAGGTGAGTTTACTGCCCAGCACAGTGATACTGTGCTTATTAAACTAGGTGCTGGTACTGTTGGCAGTGTGGGCAGTGCCAAGTCCTGCTGGATAAATGAAACCTACATCTCCACAAAGTTTGTTAGTAGATGGAAGCATGAAGTGCTCTAAAATGTCCTGGTTAATGGCTGCGCTGACTTTGGACTTTATATAACACAGTGGACCAACACCAGCAGATGACTCGACTCCCCAAACCATCACTGATTGTGGAAACTTCACACTAGACCTCCAGCAGCCTGGATTGTGTCTCTCCACTCATCCTCCATTGTCTGGGACCTTGATTTCCAAATTTAATGCAAAATTTACTCTCAGCGATGGTGTGGAGAGTCATGTCATCTGATGGTGTTGGTAGTGTATATTGTCCATAGATTTTAATGATGTTAGAAACCAGTTCACCTCAAATAGTGTCTGGTGTAAAACTCACCATCATGAACTTTATCATCTCTAAGAATTTGAGGCTGATTTATTATTTTGTGTGCCACCCCCACCCCCATCCCCGTCCCCATGCCCATTTGGCAGCATACATCCAGCAAAAATAATAATAAAGAAATTAAATAATTAAAAATGTTGCCTCAGGACCATTTCATCACATCATTGCAGTTGGTCAAAAGAAAATAAAAAGTAGTAATTGCCTCAGAAGTCCATAAAACTATATTCCCAGGTAGGTTTGAATTCCCTCGTAGGCAGAAGTAGAGTCTTAATGCAGAGAAGGTAAATACAATGGAAAAATAATTCAATCTTAACCAGGACATGTGGGAGAAAGAAACAGCCTAATTAATTTAAAATCAAACACTCTTGTGTGCTGATACACAACTTCAAAATATGACAAAGAAAAAACAAACTTCTTGGGTGACATTACATATAATTTTTTTTATATTTCTAAAGAATTAATTACCCTTGAAGTTAATGAAGACAATGCAGTAAAATATATTCTCCTGGTGAGGTTTGACAGCAAGTGTCAGCGGCTATAATTGCATTCATTAAGTTTGTTTCATGTGCGGTCTTTTAAATGCCATACTTAAACAGAGGTAAGAGTCCAAATTCGGCTTCAGGTGTTCGGTGCTGTTCATGTCAGAGCTCGGCCGAGTTAATGTCAATTAGTCTGCAGCGTTTTCAGTGTATCGAGTCCAGATAAAAGCTGCTCTGAATGCCAGAATGTCAGTCTCGTTTAACAGCTTTAAAACACAAGAAACACCTGACATACGGAATCAATTAACCTCCTCCTCACCAAACGAAGACTAATTAAAGTGTTTTACAGCAGTAACTCTGAGGTGGGGCTATAAAAGGAGAGTTACAATGTAAACCACAAACAGCAGGTTTTATAAACACACCTCTGCTGTGAGATTAGTTTAAAACCTCTCTGGATTCGACGTTCCCGCCAGTGAGATAAAACTATAACTCCACATAAACACTATGTCAAATATATATATAGCTTGAATCAAAATATATTTTTAGATTCTTGTGAGAGGAGTTTAAATATCCAGAAAAAGATTTTTCACCGCGTGTCAGAGCGTGAGCCTTTATGTCCCGCCCATTCACCGCCCATCTACCATTCATATAATAACAATATGTTAATTCAGCAGATGCTAGTAGATGATTAGCGGGCAATGACGTGTGAAAATGCCCATTTGGTCTCTATAAACAAAAAGCGCTCACCTGAACAAAGACCTCTGACCTGAGTGTTCACACTTATCTCATAAATATTCAATTTAAGAAGCACTGAATGAGTGAAAACAGAGTGTCGCCTCACGTTAGTTAAGCTTTAGAAATAAAACCACTTACAATGTGTAAACACTGTAATGAGCAGTGTGTAGCCAACACCTCTGTTTATTCAGTTCTGAGCTCAAAAGTCTTGGCTAGAAATGTTTAGAGTTTTTTTTTTTCACAATATATCAGCACGTCTGAAAACATCTGGTTTTGGGAAAGTCTAAGTTTAGAGCAGATTTAATCAAAATGTTGATTTATGACACACTTACTGTTTTGATACTGTTGTTGCTGAGTTTGTGCTGAACAAAAGCCTGTGTAACACTTTGGAAACAAATCATTTTAGATGGGTGTAATTAGTAAAAAAAAAAGTCCACATCAGTATCTGAAATACCCTCAGACTCCAGAGGGAGTATATGTCATTGAAACATCAGCTGTTTTTGATTATGAATGTATGTAGATTCATGGTTGCCTACATTTCAGAAGATGGTGTCTCTGTAAATGCCCTGTAACTCCACCCCTTGGTTACCTAGTGTCCTGGACTGTTGTGGACGTTAGCTTCTGGTAGAGTTTTACACAGCGTTATTCTCTAAAACTAGGTGAGCATGTAGTGGAATGGTTAGGTAGCAGCAGACAGCGCCCTCTGTTGTCCTAAACAAGCGCCTGCCTGTACACTTATGTGGACAACGATGATTCTAGAAATCACAGAAAATGGGTTGGTCACTGTGGTTTGCTTTTTTAGATTTAAACTACAGCTGCAAGGCTAATGTAGCTAACAAGTAAAGAAAGTGTATACCCCATCAATTAGCATGATGCTAACTGCATGTCTGAATCATTTTTCACTCACCACAAAAAGTAGTTCTCTCTCACTTATGTGGTCTAAAGTATGTAAGTATGCCTACAACAATTTAGCTCCACCCACTTTAGTCCCACTCATTCATTCAAAAGCAGTTTAGCCCACCCATTCAGCCTACAGCAGTTTAGTCCCACCCACTCAATATAAAGCAGTTTAACCCCACCCATTTCTGCCTACACCAGTTTAGCTCCACCCACTCAATATAAACCTGTTAGCCCCACCCATTTTTGCCTATAGCAGTTTAGTCCCACACACTCAATATAAAGTATTTTAGCTCCACCCATTCAGCCCACAGCAGAGATGCTCATTTTAAATGGTTATGATCAGGTCGTGTATGTGTGCTGATGGTGAATATAAAGCATTTTTAAGCTCCGTCAGCCTCAGCAGAGCTGACAGAGTGATTTGGCAGCATCACAGGTTTGGCACTCCGTCCACCGCGCTCCATCAGGGCTGTAAATATCAGCATCCAAATACATTCACACCTTGGAGAAGTGGAGCTAACTCAGGCGTGTCTAATGTCCTTAACAATGGGATTTGCAGTTTGTGTTGGTTCTAACGTTTAAAATTAATAATCTGAAATAATTAGACGAATGTTCAGTGAGCGTAATTAGCACAATTATTCATAAACATTAAACAGAGGAGGAACACAGTTAAAGTGATGAAGTGAGTACAGAGTAACGCTGAATGCTGGAAGAAACAATTAACATGTCTTTAAATGCCTTTTCTTCCATTTCTGACTAATAGCTCAATGGGACATGTGAAGAAATCGAGTTAAAAGTATCAGAGGAGACATTTTATTATGATCTCACTGATGAAAGTGAACTATTCTTCACATTATTTTGTTTTATTCTGCATTAAAACCAAACCAAAGAGAGTTAGAAGCGCAGGCGCATGCCTGTCTATACAGAATGGAAATAATAACACTGTAAATACATATTATACAGACCACCTTTCTGGTTAATATATCTTATTTTCTCCATAGAAACACACACAGAGGACATTTAAATACAATTTATACAACAAGAAGTTATTTTTAACATTTTTTTAACAACATACAGTCAAATTAGTTAAATTTATTATCCGTTTATACATAATAAGGGCTCCATCATAATCTCACAGACCTAGCGTCTCAATATATCACAGATTCCACAGATATTTGATAAGAAAAGTGTTATGTTTCACAGCAGTGGTGAAATATTTCACCTCACATGGTTACATGAAGCTAAAATGTCAAATAATGTCTACAGACTATTTTCAGAACATGCATTAAAGATGAAACATTACTTAAATGTTGACATTTCACAGCAATTAAAGGCAAATGTCTGTTTGAATGGAAAAGAGTCATTTTACAGTCACTTTGATAGGGCTCTGTATAATAATAATAATAACAATATTATTAAAAATAATAATAATAGATAATAATAATTAATAGTAGTATAAGTAGTACACTATTAGTAGTAATATGATTATATATATATTTATATATTTAAAATTAAACCTGATTCCAAACTTGTGAACCCTACTGTATGTATTTATTTTAAATAAATTATCAAAATTCTTATAACTGTAAGGGTTCACCTTGCTCGCAGAGTGGCTATGAACCCACAGGGGACAGTGCGGTGGTTGCACCTGCTAGGTACCGCCCCCTCTGATGCTGAGTGGACCTACTGGGCACCTCCTCCCTCTGCTCTCTGTTAATCTAAGGAGGCAGAGATATTGCTTTGTTGTTATTTTCATGGGGATTTAGGGGACTATATGCTGGCCTGGGGAGGAGGCCTCGCCGGTAAACCCGCAAGCCGTTTGTGACTACGGTCAATGTTAATTGGTGTGGAGTGGTTCGGCTGCCCCTCCTCCCTGCTCATGGCAAAAAGTGACTGCGGTAGCCTCCCTATTGCTGACGCTGGATTCTGGCTGGGAGGTTTAATTCCCTGCAGCTCTCCTTGAGTGGCACGACGGCTCCCCTGAGGTGCCGCTCCAACAGCAGAACATGAATATGTTTTCAGACCCACCCCAGGTGGCAGCGCATATTGGCAATGAGTGGACCCCTCGTTCAGGTGCCGTCGAGGCATGTTTGTTTATTGCTTGAGCTTCATGTTTTTTCCATTTCCTCTGAGTGTAGCAGGATTGTGTGTGCAACACATTTTCCATCTATGTTGCACCCATTCACCCCCGGCTGCAGCTTATAATTTTTTGTTCTTTTGAGGTTTATTTGTGGCAGCGCTTTGGGTCATGAAATAGGACACAGATCACTTTCATGTTTGTTAAGTCCTGACTTAAACCTTAGAGCTGCTGTCTACGACTTCTAGACTACATCTACAAGGTAGGTGTGTCTGAGTGGACACAGTGTTGAAAATCTCCAGCACACACTAACACACCACCACCACCTCAGTGTCATTGAGAATGATCCACCTGCTCTGTGGGGGTCCTTACCATTGAAAAACAGTGTGAACAAAGTACACAGAGAAACAGATGGACTACAGTCTGTAATTGTAGAACTAAAATGCACCTGTATGCTCAGTGGAGTGTAGATACAACCTATATGTACCTAATAAAGTGGCCAGTGAGGGAGTATTGACAATAGACTATGACATCATCTGTTGTCCCATGTTTAGCTTCCAGAGCATTGATATGAAACAGTGATTTGACTGTTTTCTTACCGGATCTACTTCACAGGTGCGGCACAGAACTAATAGACCACTGCCAGCCAATCAGAGAAGAGGATTTCTCGTTAATGTAACATAACAATATTCCACATGATGAAACTACAGTTAACAGCTGAACGTTTTTTGGTTTTCTTTCCGCTGGTGATTAAACATTGTTCTGCTGATCATGTAAATGATTTATTTTGGTTTAATGAGCACAAGGCTGCGATTTTAACTGTTAGATCATTAGTGTGATGATTTGAGAAATGTGCAGTGATTTAAAGCTTTAAATCTTTAGCATGCTAGCCCGAAGCCTGAAGTTCATCTCAGCATTGCTAATATGCTAAGAGAGAGAGAGAGAGAGAGAGAGAGAGAGAGAGAGTACGCTGGAAGCTTGGTTCTTTCTAATTTTCACCACATTACAGAAGCAGGAAACGAGCCCCTAAGCCCACCCATGCAGCCTATAGTACTTTAACTCCTTCCATTCAAGCTAGAACAGTTTAGCTCCAGCCATACAGCCTACCATAATTTAGTCCTAATCTTTCAGCCTACAACAGTTTAGCTCCACCCATTTAGCCTACAACAGTTTAGCTCCACCCATTTAGCCTACAACAGTTTAGCTCCACCCATTCAGCCTACAGCATTTTAGCTCCACCTATATAGCCAGAGGTGGGTAGAGTAGCCAAAAATTGTACTCAAGTAAAAGTACTGTTACTTCATAATAATATGACTCAAGTAAAAGTAAAAAGTAGTCATCAATATAATTACTTGAGTAAGAGTAAAAAAGTACTTTGGAAAAAACTACTCAAGTACTGAGTAACTGTCGAGTACCATCTGATTTATTTGTTAACACAAACATTCAATCAGACAAACAAAAATACATCTTTAGGCAAATCAGAGTTCATCCAATCAATAAAATACATTTAAATTAGTAAATTAATTACAAAATAGCTTAAATTAAAATAATCCTGGTAAATTCAAGTACTTCAATAAAAAATAAATTTATATAATAATAATAAATAAATAAATAATTAAGAACACAAATTTTTCACTGGGCTCTGCAGGCAGAACTAAAACAAGGCAGCCCATAAACTCTCAAACTGTGTGTGTGTGTGTGTGTGTGTGTGTGTGTGTGTGAGACAAAACAAGCAGAAACAAACTTTCACCAAAGAATGATGTCACTATTAAGCTTCAACAGTAGTTGGTTCTTGCAGTGAAGCTGTGATCGTTTAGCAGAGAACAGGAGTCCTGCATGACTGAAAAGTCTCTCATAGGCTGCAGATGCAGGAAGACCTGTGTTGACTTTGAGTGACAGCTTCTTGGTGTGAGGAAAGGTGTGGAGTAGATCCATACCTGCATAATGTAGCTGCTGCTTTTTGTAAGGTAAACATGCTTTCAATATGAGGCCAATGGTGTTCCTCCTCGTCTGCATTGTCCACCGCTGATTCTGACATTTTACTTCCGTTTGCTACGACTGTAAATTGTAAAGCTAACCCGTCCCGCGGCTGAGATTGAGTATGGTCACGTGACGAGACTGCACGACTACATTTGATTGGTGAAACATAGTCACATGGTAGAGCCTTTAGAAGTCGCTCTCTCTGTTAAAATAAAACGTGAGGGGGATAAAAATAATGACGTGTAGAATACATAAGAGGTAAAAAGAAAAGTAACGAGCTCATTGTAGCCTAATGTAGCGGAGTAAGAGTAGTTTCTTCTTTACAAATCTACTCGAGTAAAAGTAAAAAGTATAGTGATATAAAACTACTCCTAGAAGTATATTTTTTTCAAAAACTTACTCAAGTAAATGTAACTCGTTACTACCCACCTCTGCATATAGGCTACTGTTGTTTAGCCCCACCCATTTAGCCTACAGCAGTTTAGCTCCACCCATTCAGCCTACAGCATTTTAGCTCCACCCATATAGCCTACTGTTGTTTAGCCCCACCCATTGAGCCTACAGCAGTTTAGCCCCACCAATTCAGCCTACAGCAGTTTAGCACCACCCATTAAGCCTACAGCATTTTAGCTCCACCCATATAGCCTACTGTTGTTTAGCCCCACCCATTCAGCCTACAGCAGTTTAGCTCCACCCATTCACACTGAAGTTACAAGGAGTGTTTCAGCCTGGACTGTATTTTTTTGTAAATGATGCAGCCGAATATAACAGAGCTCATTTACATATATCACTCTTAAAGGTACAGTAACAAAAACAGAGTAATTCTAAAACACTGGCCCTTTAAGGATTTGAGAAAGATTTGAACCTTTCTAGAAAGAAAGAAAGAAAGCCACAGAGGCAGAGAATTAACTCTCACAGAAAGAATGAGAGAGTATGTGAGAGTTATACAAACAGAGAGGAAGAAAAGGGCGAGAGACAGAGATGTAAACAGAAAGAGAGAGAGATACTGAAACAGTGCTGGTTGTGTAATCCTGTTTCTGTTCAGCAGTGAATCAGACTGTAAAAACGCGCTGCATGTTTATAAAACCACTGAAATATCTACATTGCTCACTCTTATTTGTACATTTATTCCCAGAAGGCCATTGGGCTTCACACAGGGCTTATAATAACAAACAGAAACATGTATTCAACACTTCACCATCACAAGACGGCTACGACTAAAAGTTAAATACACTCACTTTATACAGACTCAAAACATTCAGATCATTCCGTTCACTCTACAGACCATATTTGGAAACTTATGTGCACTTGAGCTCCGCCCATTTTTAAAAATTTAGCTCCACCAATTCAGCCTACAGAAATTAAGCTCCTCCCATTCAGCCTATAACAGTTTAGCTCCACCAATCAGGGGCTGTCCTAGCCTTTTTAGTTACCTGGGTGAACAACATCTCTGGCGCCCTCTGTCTCCTCCTCTTCTTCCTCTTCTTCCACAGCCTGTGTGCCAGACCTCAGCAGCAAGCTCAACACACTACACCTGGTGGAGGGTGCCCACCCACTCCCCGCAAGTGGGCGACAGGAAACCGATACAAAGACAGACTGTAGGAAATAACGTTTTATTCTTTTGCCAGGCGCTTGTACCACCTTTGAAGCCTGGGCAACCTCCCATATTTTTGACATTTTTAAAGCAGCCAACCAGAACAGAGCTCATTTACATATATCAGTCTTAAAGGTACAGTACCAAAAACTGTTTAATTCTAAAAGATGAGAGATCATATAAGCATGAATGAGGACTGTTGTGGGTACATAACATCACTCTGGACCTCGGGGGGGGGGGTAAAATGTAGGATAAGGGCCCTTTAATGCTTTCTCTGTGGTACCAACTTTGGATGCTGAAGTATTTAAAGTTGGGCCCAACTGGGTCAAGTACTCTGCTCCCTAATTGACCTTTGACCTTTCTGATGTGGAGGGACTACAAGGCCGGCCTTTAGGGAGGAGATGGAGTTAAAATGCTGTGCATCTATCAAACTGATGACGTGTCAACAAGCACTCAAGATTCCATGTGTTTCAGTGTTTTCACACACACACACACACACACACACACACACACACACACACACACACACACACACTGCTTAACTGTGGCAGATTAAGACGGGAAAGCTGCCGGACGTGCAGGGAAATAGACGCTGCCTGAAAACCTGCAGCTGTTGCTACATTCCAGCGGCGGTTAGATAATGCCTCTTAACAGACTCCAGCGTTAACCGCTGGCCTTTTACGAATACAGAAAAGCAATCACAAAAACAATTATCCACCGGGATATGATAAAGTAGGCAATTTCATGCCCTGCTGCATGAGTTGTCGGGCGCTAGTCAAGCTGATTTGAAAATCACAGCTGTATATCAACTTTATTTTGCACCTGAGCATCCAAAACCAGCCTGAACTCCTGTCGACACGACCAGCTTAGAGCAGCCGTCAGCATGTGAGCGTCTTATTGAATCAGACCAGCCAGTGAAGTCTAGTTTAGTACGTCAATCGTTAACAATATTTCAGCACATTTTTCAGAAGCAGTTCACCTGAGAGGACCTGAGGAGCAGGTACAGCATGGATGGATACAATCAGAGGAATCATCACCTGAAGACACAAATAGAAGACAGGAAGACACAAACCATAATGTCACCAGAAGTCTGACTTGACTGCTTAAAATAATAGTAATATTAAATAAATAAATGAATAAATAATAATAATAATAATAATAATAATAATAATAATAATAATAATAATAGTCAGTTTTTGACTAGTGCCTCTAGTCATAGTGTCAGTATCTTAGCTCGCTGACCCACTCGGGGCCTGTTGTTATTATTATTATTATTACTCTGTATTATTATTACGTTTACTCTTTCCTCAATAGTTAATCATTATTATTATTATTATTATTATTATTATTATTATTAAAGGAGTTTAACATGATAGAAAACATATATAATAAAACATGCTACACATGACAGCAGTGTGAGTGATGTTTGTACTGGAGACAGACATACAGTTGAGACTCCCATATTCAGGGAACTCGCAAGGGTCAGCACAGCTGCAGGGTGATGTCTGAACCTCACCTTGTTGATCAAGGTTCTACCTCTGCCAGGTATGTATGGGGGCACCCCTGTCCTAAGCAATCTTTGGGAATCAATCTCAGAGCTTATCTGACAGTATTGTGACTGCAGTATTGCGCAGTAGGTGAATGATTGATAGCTCTTCTTTACAGCGAGATGATTGAGCCGGCTGAAAGAATGCAGAAAGGGAAGATTTATGCGAGCCCACAGGGAATAAACACATGCTAATGAATTCTCTCACAGATGCAAAACAGACTCTGTTTAGATGGCGTACAGTATGACAGTATGCAGGCTTTCGTATGTCATCAGAGCATCTTCAAGGACAGGTCTCCTGCTTTAGGAAAGGAGCGTTTTGTCCAGCCTTTTAACTCAACATCCAACATCTGATCATGTCAGTCTTCTGACTGTGTGTCTGTCTTTCTCCCTCACTGAATTACCATCCATCCATTATGGTATCTGCTTAATCTTGGTCAGGGTCACGGTGAGTCCCCTACCCCTTCACCAGGCACAGGGCAGGGCATTCAAGCTAAGCCCAGGACAGGACACACACTGGACACACAACAATTTAGAATACAAAATTCACCAGACCTGCATGTTTTGGACTGACACTCCAGAGGAAAGCCCTGCAAACATGGGGAGAACATAGAAACTCCACCCAGATGGGGACTCGAATCCAAGACCTGCTGACAGCTGAATGTGCTAACCATCAAGCTAGCATGCCACCCACTATTGTTACACATCTATGCATCCATCCATCCATTATGTTATCTGCTCAGTCCTGATTAGAGTCACAGTGAGTACCCTATCCCTTCAACGGGCACAAGGCAGGGCAGGGCATTCCAGCTAAACCAAGGACATGGCACCAATTCATCGCTGGGCACACAAACATACCGAGATCATTTAGAGTACACCTCCATGTTTTTGGACTGTGGGAGGCAACCAGAGACTCTGGAAGGAACCCCTGGAAACATGGGAAGAACATGGAATCTCCACCCAGATGGGAACTCGAACCCAAGACCTGCTGAGAGGCAAATGTGCCAACCATCAAGCCATCATGATGCCCACTATTGTTAGGCATACAGAAACAAAATCTTGTTTTACAGACTCAGTCAGCAGACTTGAGTTTGTTCTCCAACCTGAGTGCCAGGACAGAGAGTCTTAATGCCAGTCTTCCACGTGTCTTGAAGCATGGTGGGTCAAGCCGAGCTGTACTAGATGCTCGAAGGGTTTGAGGTGCAACTCGAGACTTGACCATTACCATTAGGTAGGGAGGGGCTGGTCCATTTCTTGCTTTGTATGTGAGCATCAGGGTTTTGAATCTGAAGCTAAAGGAAGACAATGAAGTGAACACAGCAGTACAGTGACATGAGACAACTTGGACTGATTGAAGACCAGCTGAGCAGCTGCATTCTGGATCAGCTGCAGGGGCCTGATGGCTCGCATAAGAAAACCAGCCAGGAGTGAGATGCAGTAGTCAAGTCTTGATATGAGGAGAGACTGGATAAGTACCTAGGCAGCATCCTGAGTTATAAATGTTTCTCTACAGGTACTAGACAAGCTGTAGGTGCATTTGTAGATATTTAATGCATTCATTAGAAATGCCCACAAATGTCTACTGTCATCATCACTGCAAAGAAATCCAAACTGGAGCCATTTGAGTGAATTATATAGAAACGTACAAAAGATCGGTTGAATTGACCTTTAACTATAAGCCTTTGGATACCAATGAAGGCTATTATTATATCTATTGTTGATGAAGTTGCTAATGCATAAGTGGGTGATGGATATATTTGAGAATATCTGGGTATATTTTAAGTTATAAGGACTTAAATAAATGACTCACACATACTTTAGTCTGGTGTTGTTCCTGCAGTGGCCCTACACAGGTGGTTATGTAGGTGGCAGGTGGATTTGTTGCCAGTTTGTTTGTGGTTAGTCACCATCTTGGGCTTTTTTTCTGGTCCAGCATCCCACCGCCTCCTTGTTTAAGCACTTTTTCACACCCCTCCTGAAAACCAGAGCCATCTCAGGGTCTCTGTTCGGCTGTCTTCACACGTCTCTTTCTTTTCTTCTTAACACGTCGCCTTATTTTTTCATCTCCTTCTCACTCCCTTCGTACATTTAGATTACCTACATGACTAATGGCCCCTGTTAGTGATGCATGAGTTGATGCTGCTGAAGGGAAGCGGGCGGCGGCTTAATAAACGGGCCGATAGGACGCAGTAAATTCTGACCGCAGATTTTCGCTTTTTATTCAGAAAACTTGTTACAGGTGTTTTGGCCCTAACCAGACACATCTGGACGGCTTCCCTGAGCGAAAACTGTTCCAGGCCTGTTTGCTTGTGAAGGTAAATACAGCAGCACTGATTCACCAGAAGGGTTTTGGATGCTTAACAAACCTGAATGAAGCAGAATTTTTCTTTTTTTCACCCTTTTAAAGCCAAAGTTTACATTTGCATTTGTGCACTCCTGGACTAAGGTCAGAACCGCAGTGGCAAACATAATAACTGGATTAGTTCTGCCTGTAGTAAAAAGGAAATTGAGAGATTTTGGCCCAAAATAAAAAGATACATCAGTCCTGGCCCAGATATTTCTGTATTGATTTTTGAAAAGTAAGAAAAGCACACTGGATATTACTCTGATATCAGAGATTACAGTACACTGCTTTGTCCTCTGCTGAAATGGGAAAATCTTTAAGAAGCATAAAAAACTGTTGTCACTTTTATTTTTTTACCTTTTAAAGGTTAAAAGCTGGACAACAGCTCCAAACAGCTATGAGTCAAAGAAGAACTACAGAATTTCTACACCCAGTATGTATTGCTAAATGCTAAACAATGCTGCTAGGTCTTCTACAACAAGTTTGTATTTTTAAATACAATTCAACACTGCTACACCTTCTACAGCCAGTATGTATTGTTAAATGCCATCCAACACTGCTATGGAATCTATAGACAGTATGACTGTAGACAGTATTATTCAATGCCATCCAATTAGACCTTCTATGACCAGTATGTATTGCTAAATGCTAAACAACACTGCTAGGTCTTCTACAACCAGTATGTATTGTTAAAAAACATTCAACATGGTTAGGCCTTCTACAGCCAGTATGTATTATTAAATGTATCCCAACATGGTTATGGCATCTATAGACATTATGTATTATTAAATATCATTGAATTAGACCTTCTATATCCAGTATGTATCATTAAATCAACCAGACATTCCTGGGTTTTTTAATACCAATATGTATTTTTTGACGTTATTTAACACTGATAGGCCTTCCACAGCCAGGATGTATTGTTAAATGCCATCCAACTAGACCCTCTACTACAAGTATGTACTGGTAAATCCCATTTAGCACTACTTGGCCTTCTATAACCAGTATGTATTGTTACCTAAATGCAATTAAACACTCTTATGCTTTCCACAGCCAGTATGTATTGTTAAATCAAATCCAAAATTAATAGGTCAGCTTAACCAAAATGAAAAGCCAGAGTGTTTAGTTAAAAATAACCAGTATGTATTATCTTCATAAATACTGGAATATCTTTTACTCGACCTGGCATAAAATAAATACTAATTCAGCCAGTGATGTTGAAGCATCCAGCCACAGAATGTGAACTTACTCAAAACATATTTTTAAATCATGTGCTACAGATGTGGCATAAATCTGCTCACTCTTTGTGAAATGCTGCCACTATCCTTAGGTTGCCAACCCACAAGGAGCTGGCTGAGACCTTCCAGAATGATAAACATTCACTCCTTTGCGATTTTTAGTGGTTTTAATTGGAATAACAGCTACATAGGCTGTGACTGTAAAGCTCTACCTCCTCTGACGCCCCCATAACATCTCCAGAGTCCTGCCAGACAGAGCTGGCAACCTACACCGTCCAGAGGAATGTAATACAGAACAGAAGTACTAAAAGCAGGTCGTATCCCAACACTCTGAAGCAGAAGTGACATTGTTTTTTATACGACCAGATGACTGTGGGTGACTCAAAGCTTTAAAAGTGAGCCGTTGACCCATTACGACTGCTGTAACCCAACAGAACCACCAAGCTGATCAATACAAAACTACAGATAGTGTTAATTGTCCTTTTCTTATACAAACCGGATTCCAAAAAAGTTGGGACACTAAACAAATTGTGAATAAAAACTGAATGCAATGATGTGGAGATCCCAACATCTAATATTTTA
>BRDA01012201.1:23334-47205 GCA_036984385.1 Crenuchus spilurus | reverse complement strand
AGTGTAAACACGACACCTATAAAAACCTATAATAATAAGATCTTACCCATTGTATACATATATTTTAAACACTTAAGAAAAAAGGTATAATCACGTATTTAAACTGAATTTTGCATTAGTTTATATTTTGTATATAAAAATATATTTAGACACAAAGACTTGCTGTCTTGGTCACAGATGCGCCAGCAAGACGTGCACCAACAATTTGTCCTCTTTTGAACTCTGGTATGTCACCATAATGTTGTGTGCATTGTAATATACTATATAACTGTGCTCTTACCTGCTAACTGAACCTTCACACTCTGCTCTTACTGGTGCAATGTGACATTAATGAAGATTGGCCACCAGACTGGTCCAGTTTAGCCATGAAACCTCCCACACTAAAATGACAGGTGTTTCACTTTCATTGTCCAACCCCTGTATATATAAATATTATAAATATATGAGAGTATATAAATGTATATTAAAATATATATGTATACGTGCATATAAAAATATATGTTTTATATTTGATTACGTTTTAAGTCAAATTTATGCACTAATATGGAAAAAAGAATTCACAAATTTTATATACATATGTTACCCATTCTAGAATAATAATATCCAAAAATATCCACAGCACAAATGTGATAAAGAGAAATTATATTCAAAACACAGATTTATGAAAAAGAGACTGTAATATTATCAACAATTAAACAATGACAGAAACAGAAACAACAAAAGGAGCAGCTTGAGCCAAACAAAAACAGAGGGTCAACCAGGCCTCAACAGACATAGACTAGGGGAGCTAAACAGGCTAGGGAAGCTAACAAACTGAGGAAGCTATACAAGCTAGGACACTTTACAATCTACGAATGCCACACAGGTTATGATGCTATACAAGCTACGAATGCCAAACAGGCTAGGATGCTAAACAAGCTACGAATGCCACACAGGCTAGGATGCTAAACAAGCTACGAATGCCACACAGGCTAGGATGCTAAACGAGCTACGAATGCCACACAGGCTAGGATGCTAAACGAGCTATGAATTCCACACAGGGTAGGCATAATGAACAGAGCTGACACAAGGCTAGAGGCTAAAACTAACAAACAGATACAAGACCTTCAGAAACGCGCAAGACAGAAGGCTCTGTATGTAGAGCATGATAATAACAAGCAATGAATGACAGTCCAGGCTTGGCTTATGTAGTTCTGCAAATCAGCGTCTCAATGGGAGACAGCTGGGAGATGAGAGACACATGAGTTCAGAAGAGCGCCAGGGCTTCTAGGAAGTGTAGTTCCAAGACAGATTGTGATGAGATTAGAGAAGCAGGATGAGCAGGAAGCATGGCAGTAATATAGTCTATGTGAATCTTTAAAGTGAACCAACTGATGAGGCAGAGACATGTTTGGTTAGGTAAAGTACACAGAAAATGCTTGATTTGTCACATTTTATAGAAGTCATAATAAAAAGGTTATTTTAAAAAATCTGCAGATTTCATGCTCCAAATGTTCAGTATACTAGACATGAAATAGCTCAAAGTCTCCATGCAATTTTACATTTTTATGCAATTTAAAAGGCTCAATGTTGGAGGGGCCCACGCCTGGCATTAGGTTTGGTGTTGATAGTTTCATGTTTAGTCCTATTTTATTGGCAGTACTTCTCTGCAGTATGGTGCATCTGCATCAGGAATGGTAGCTGAATACATTCATTAGAAGGGGTGTCCACAAACTTTTGTAAACATATTGTATGTAAGCCTGTAAAACTTGAGCTTCGTTACATTAGTCTTGTGATCTGTGCTGTCAAGCTGTTTCCCGGCTGCTGATGTTTCATTTATGATTCACATTGCAGGTCACGATCATGTGGTTATTAGTAACGAGGAAATTGCAACTAGGACACAAGATATGGTTTATTCACATGGGTGTGTGACTGTACATATACACAAACCCATAAATCCACATAACACATGTCTAACTATAAGAATAAAGCTCCAACAGCTTTTCTCAGTACACATTAAAGATATTCAAAGCCATGCCAGGACTTTGAAAGCTGATACGCAGTGAGGATGTCCATTTAGCTGCTCAGATTGTGCAGGGATGTTTACTCAAGCTTGCTTTCAGACAGAAACGGAAGTGCTGTGGTAACCACACTTCAGCATGTAATTTTAACAATGAAAAAGAGGAACAGCGGAATACGTCCACACCTCAGGCCGCAAGTCAAATGTAACCAAACAGAGCACCTGACACTTCTACACTCATGTGAACAAAATGTACTCTATTAATGTGCACTTACATGATATGCCTTATATAAACCATGGCATTACATTATGACTTGAAATGTGTAATTTTACATATAATGAATGTACATATCACCATTTTCAATTAATTTAAAATATCAATGAACATTTTCATGATTTTCCAGGATTTTGCGTACTTTTGAGTATTTTATAAATACCAAATATATATATTGTCATGTCATAGAGAGTATTTAAGAATACATGTGAGTACTTATTCCCAGAGAGTAATCATGTCATTGTATTCATTACTTTATTAATCCCAGAGAGAAACTGTTTCATTACTTTAATATATCTTAGAGTACTTTGAGTACTTCTAAGTATTTTATTAACACCAGACATAAATTGTGTTATTAAATGCATTGCATGTTAGACAGAGTATGCTTAGATAATATATAATATAAGTGTAATAATATTTTCTCCAATAAATAAATTACATATACAGTGTATATATATATATATATATATATATATATATATATATATACACACACACACACACACACACAATATATATGTATATATATTTGTCTCATTTGTTAGATCTCAAATTTTAGTACGTCTGTGACAATCCATTGAAGGTTTTGGTCAAATTTATGCAGAAATACAGAAAAAAATAGAAATATTTTATAATTTTATATTTTATTTTCATTGCATTCATTATGTTTCAATACTTTTGAGTACTTTATTAATCCCAGAGAGAAATAGTGTCATTACAGTAATATAACTAAATATACAACCTAAATATAAAAGGGGTTAAAAGAATATAAAATATAAAAGAACCCCAAATATAAAAGGGGCTCTGTGGTCAGATTCTTATCATGTAAAGTGACATTTCAAACCTTTTTTATGTTTTAATGTTCATACTATTCAAATAGTAATTTACTAATAATTTCTGATTTTCGTGAGCTATAAGCTTTTAAAAAGTGAACTTTTAGAAAGTTTTATGAATAAAAATAGACTTTTCACAATATTCTAATGTTTTAATGTGGTACTATAAATATGATGGCCAGTTAATTTAATGTAATGCAACATTTAAGTGTTTTAAATATTTGTCTTAAAAAGTTGAAATGATTTCACATGAACATTACATCAGTAATTACAAAAGTATGCTGATGTAATATGTATTTTTCATGTAGAAATGATGTATACATTTGAAATTGAGTAAAATTAGTTGCACTATGTGTGTCCCTGTATGAATGTATACACTACCTCAGTCTCTCTCTGGTTATAGGCCTGTTGAAGCTGGAGGCAGAGCTAGAGGGCAGCTCTGTGATCAGTCACTCTCAGGGTCTGGTGGGCCGGTGGGAGACCCTCCTGCTGCAGGGGAACAGCAGTGACGTCTCTCTGCGTGTGGAAAGTGTGGATGGTGATGAGGTGAAGCTGATCCAGGCTCACGTTCTGGTTCTGTCTCTACAGAGCCCTACGTTCAGCCACATGCTGCAGAGACGCAACAGCAGCACACTGCTCCTGCAGGAGAACACTGACTGCGTGAATGTCTTTGAGAAGTTCATCAGGTCAGGATGATGTTCCAAAGCAAATGGAATTTTGAGGAAAGATGTACTGAGTGTTATACATCCTGAAAAAGATGCTTTCAATATGGTTCATCCTAGACTTCTATTCATTTCAAAAGCTCCCATAGACATCCATTCACTTCAACAGCTCCCTTAGACAACCATTCATTTCAACAGCTCCCATAGACATCCATTCATTTCAACAGCTCCCATAGACATCCATTCATTTCAACAGCTCCCATAGACATCCATTCATTTCAACAGCTCCCATAGACATACATTCATTTCAACAGCTCCCATAGACATCCATTCATTTCAACAGCTCCCATAGACATCCATTCATTTCAACAGCTCCCATAGACATACATTCATTTCAACAGCTCCCATAGACATACATTCATTTCAACAGCTCCCATAGACATCCATTCATTTCAACAGCTCCCATAGACATCCATCCATTTCAACAGCTCTCATAGACATCCATTCATTTCAACAGCTCCCATAGACATCCATCCATTTCAACAGCTCCCATAGACATCCATTCATTTCAACAGCTCCCATAGACATCCATTCATTTCAACAGCTCCCATAGACATCCATTCATTTCAACAGCTCCCATAGACATCCATTCATTCAACAGCTCCCATAGACATCCATTCACTTCAACAGCTCCCATAGACATCCATTCACTTCAACAGCTCCCATAGACATCCATTCATTTCAACAGCTCCCATAGACATCCATTCATTTCAACAGCTCCCATAGACATCCATTCATTTCAACAGCTCCCATAGACTTCCATTAATTTTCAAGCAACCATTTTAAGCCAGTACACCATGGCATCCTCCTGGCAACATGTTATCAACAACCTGGGAACCTTAGCAACTGGCCATAGCAACTGCTTAGCAACACCTTAGCAACCACCTGCGATACCGTAGCAAAAGCCTTGGAACTAAATAGCAATATCTTAGCAATCACCTAGCAACCGCCTAGCATTCACATAGCAACAACTTAGCAACCATGTAGCAACACCATTGTAACCACCAAGCAAAAATATTTGGACCATATTGATCATGCAGAAATAGCCTAGCTGCAGCCTGAAAGTGGGAAACGTTTTGGCTGCACAATTCTTATGTGTTTCCTTCACAAAATACACTTGTCTTTGTTTGGATGATGATAATAATGAATAAATATGAATCGAAATGATAAATTATTTTGCATGTAGATGTAACAGTAAAAAAATAACTAGTGTGGACCCACTAGAATCCATCTTTAGGTCCAACCATGCATTATTTTAGTGTTAAAAATTGGAATTGGTCTTATTTTTCTTAGTTTTAGGTATTAAGCTTAAAAAAATAAGTTAATAACTGTAAGGCACAAGTTTTTTTTGTTATTTTTGCATTGTGTCCTTGGTGATCAACAGAAATGACTATAAAGTCACTGGAATACTTTTTGCTAATTTATCAATGCATGTTAAGTTACTTGATAAAACTCACCGCAAATATATTTCTGCTGCATGTAAAACGTTTGCAACATGCCAAAGGAATCCCACCCTCTAGTGTTCAGCTGAAGGTCTACACTGCACCCTCCACTTATTCTCCAGCAAGGGGCAGAACAGATCAACTCTGCTGATTGCAAATGAATCCACTGTACTGAATTGAGTTTTTCATATACTGAAGAGAATGGAGGTTGGCAATACCTCCGGGTATGAAAATGATTTGGTGCCTATTTTTCACACTTACATACATTAGAACAAACTTTTAGGTCAGGGAATAGAAAAAAAGTGTGAACCAAGTACATTCAAAGCAGCACGAAAAGCAATGAATGAGAAAACCAGCACAAATTCAATTTAAAGCATGACAGGAGCCAATAATGTGCTACTTGTATGTCTGGTGCTAAAATTAAGACTACAGTCACATTACAAAACCCATATCTGTCATTTTGTAAACATACCATAAATGACTCGCATGATAACAATTATGCATCATGTGGATGATCCGCATGCATCAGGAACTACAATAAAAATGGTCAGACACTCAATCAATGCAGTAGGATATCATTTATTAATGATAATGATCATATTAATGATATCAGATCATTAAATATCACAATATCTACAAATCAGATCAGTATCATATGTAAGCAAAGCCTATTCCATGCATGATTGTAATGCAAAATGGTGAGATTGGAGAATGGCATGCTTTAGAGTGACACTATTTGGTCTCTTTCAGGTATTTCTATTGTGGTGAACTCTCTGTGCACTTGGATCAAGCCACCTCCCTGCACAAGCTGGCAACCAAATATGGTGTCTCAAACCTCCAGCAGGGACTGACTGAATACATGAGCCAGAATCTGGCAGGAGCCTCAGTGAGCGGCCACGTGGTTGGCTGGTACGAGTACGCTACGGCGATGGGGGACGAGGGTCTGAAGGCCACATGCCTGCAGTTCCTTTCGTGGAACCTTTCCTCAGTGCTGCAGAGCACACAGTGGTCATCGGTCAGCTTGGAGCTGCTCATGGCATTGCTGCGCCGCTCTGACCTGGTCCTCCAGAGCGAGCTGGAGCTGTTCGAGGGCCTTGAAGTGTGGCTTATCCAAAATGACCCGGACAGCTTGACTGTGGAGAACGCTCTGCGAGCAGTGCGATATGCTATGATCCCACCGAAGGAGCTTTTCCATCTTCAGCGACGCTCTCGTATCCTGGGACGGTACCATGAGTCAGTGCGGGACCTTTTCTATCTGTCATTCCAGTTCCACTCGGCATCTCCGCTGCAGTTGGCCAAGTTCTTTGAGGTGAACTGTAGCCTGTTTGTGCCACGGAATTACTTAACTCCGTCCTGGGGAGCATCCTGGATCATCAACAACCCGGCACGGGATGATCGGAGCACCACCTTCCAAACACAGTTGGGTCCAAGTGGACACGATGATGGCAAGCGAGTGACCTGGAATGCCTTGTTCTCACCACGCTGGCTCCCGCTCAGCCTGAGAACCATGTACAATGACCAGGGTACCATGCACCAGTCCCAGACCATACAGCCACCAGTCGGTGCAGCGCGCCCCCGCATCATCATCACTCCCACCACTTCCAGCGCAGAATTTGCCGGCGTTACCTTCTTGAAGACGGTGATTGTGTCCACCAGGCAGCAGGGCCAGCTGGTGGTGCGCCATATCTACAACTTCCACCAAACCACGGAGGAGGCTGGTGATTTCCTGGCAGGAGTTGACCTGCAACAGCGCACCTCAGAGTACCTGCCAGATGGGTCGCTGCACCTACACATAATCATCAAGCCGCTCTATCAAACACTGATCGCTGTTAAAAAGTAAAAGCAGTTGCGCCAATATACAGCAATCATTAGAGAAATCACTGATATTCTTTGAAAAAGAGATGAAGAATTGCTTCAAAAGATACGAGAACATGGAACGTTTCAGATTTTTGAAGGAACTGCCACTACTGTTGCCAACACGAGCAACATGTTTCATCTGTGAGTGAAGTGCACATCGTCAAGATCATCTACCAGATGTGCCAATAACCAGCAAGCGTATGACAGCCTGTGGAATCTTTCTTTGAATATGAGATGAGAGAGCGCAAAAGATTTTAGATGTTTTGAGGAGATTTTGAAATATCTGCCATTATTTCACAAACAAAACCCTCTGTCAGAGATTCATTGGTTTTCAAAAGTAAAAGCAGACATGCCGTTTGTGACCAGAGACATAACTTCCTGATACTTTCCAAACAAGACAAGATGCACTTCAAATGCTACGAGAAGAACCAAACCCTGCCAACTGCCAGAACATTTCCCCAAATAAGGGATGACGATCTTCAAATGTTAAGAGAACATTGATGATTTTAATAAAGAACGTTCTGGATCTATTATCGAAAACAAAAGTGTCGAAAGATTAGTTCTTCATGTGCGGATGAGCTGCACATTATCATCAAGATTGTCTGTCAGACTTTGCTGATAACCAGCAGAGACAAAACAGTGTGCCAAATCAATGATATTCTGTAAACGAGAGACAAGGATGTGCTACAAAAGTTAAATTAACATGATGTATACATATATTGAAGAATCTGCCAACGCTGATGCCAGAACAAGCTAAACATTTCATGTAGGAATGAATGGGCAGGATCACTCTTTAACATCTTGACAGTGCATGCAAAAGTTTGTGCACCCTGGTCAAAATTCCTGCTATTATGAATAGCTAAGACAGTTAAGTTTACCAAAAGGCATAAAGTTGACACATTTCTTTAATATTTTAAGTGATAACTTTTTTAGTTGAATTTTCTACAGTTTCAAAATGACAAAACAGGATCACCCAAAGTAAAACTTTGGGCACCCTGCATGGTCAGTATTTGTTAACTCCCCATGTAACAAATATCAGTTTGTACACATTCTTTGTAGATTTTTTGAGCTCTTCTTTGAGGATTGTTTGTCCGTTCAACCTTGCATGCACTGCCCTACTGAGCCATTCCATATTTTTTAGGTTAGATGACTGTAAGGTCTGAGCAAAACCTTGAGGTAGTCAAATTTGGTTTTTGAGGTGTGTTTAAGATAATTACCCTGTTATAGAAGCAATTCTCTTTTCATGTTCAGGTTTTTTAACAGATGGTATGATGCTGGCTTCTAGAATTTGGTATTTAAATGTATCCAGTCTTCCCTCTACCAGTAAAATGTTCCCTGTGCCACTGGCAACAACACAAGCCTAAATCATAGTTGATCCACCACCATGCTTAACAGTTGGAGAGAAGTACTTGGAATTAAATTCGATAAATTAAAAAATAAATTATATTTTAACTTCTTCCCTCTGCAACACTTATTTCCAACATGCACCAGACTTGTTTAAATGTTCATTTGAAAGCTCTTAATGCTGAATTATGTGGTAAAGATACAGAAATATTTTCTTCTGATTACTGTGAAGGTCACATTTGTGCAGGTGCCACTGCATTATAGAACAGTATACGACTACTCCAGATTCTGATAAGCCTTCCTGAAGGTCTTTTTTCTTTTTTTCTGATAACTGGCATTTCTTAATTACAATACGAACTGTGGAGATGGCTTCCAGGAAGAAAAAAAAACTTTTCTTTCTTCTTATAGATTTCTCCTGCTTTGTGAACATCAATTATTTAATTGAAATTTGCATCACCAGGCTTTTTGTTACATTGAATGCGAACAAGTCACAGCTTTAACAAACAAATTAAAATCTCAAACCTTAGTAAAAGTTGTGACAGTTCAAATATTTTGGCATGTCCAAACTTTTGCATGGTGCTCCAATAAAATTGCACCAAGCAAAAATAATATGCTTAGCTTTAACTTCTACTCACTTAAATATACACAGTAACTGAACTTTTGACCACGGGTGCCCAAACTTTTGCATGACACTGCGTACAACTATGATGTTACTTGGAGGACTTAATGTCCTCACAATACATTTTCAGAACACTTTAAAACGACACCATCTGTCAGTCATCAAATAAAACTAAAGCGTGAGAATCCTGGAAAAATTCTCATTAGTGTACTTTTGATTAAGATAAATGAATACAGTTGGTAGCCTAATTAGGGTACAGTTGTTTTGCTGCATTGAAATGGACTTGACATCTACACCCATATCACAGTTTTATAGAAGGAGCACAGACTCATGCACTCATAGCTATCTGTATGGCAACCAGACAATACATCCCTGACTTCAGACCTATCATTTACTCCTCATTGTACTGTTTCCAGTCTTTTCCACAGTGACACATGAACAATCAACATTGTTCAAAAAGAAACGTTTCTAGGTGCTACTCTAAATATAACACACAATATCAGAGCACTTTTAATGTTCTAATATGATGCAAGCATTGCAGCAATTGTGCTTAAAAAGTAATTTACATAGATTACTGTATACTGTCTTACTAATTTGTAGATGCTTATCACGTAAAAAAGATCCTCAATCCCTTATAATAGTTCCTCTACACGTGACCAGTGATATGCTTTTTTTTAAAAATTATTTCAACTTTATATACAGCTCTGAAAAAATGAAGATTTTGTGTTACTATTTAAAGTTCTGTTTTTCAGGAAAATTATTATTTTTTAAAATTTTATAAACTACTGACATTTCTCTCAAATTTTATAAAAAATATTCTGATTTAAGACTTTTATTTACAGAAAAAAAAAATTTCTGTACTAGGCCACAGTCTCCTAACTAATAAAACAGGTTTGAATGTGTTATACCAGTTCATTTATGACTGCAGTGCAACAAAAATGGCTGCCCTACTTATGATTTTCTCTGCCTGCAGTGATTTATTGCAGATACGTTTGAACAAATGTAAACTAAATTTGAAGCGATGCTGTAAAGAAAGTGAACATTTTTTAAAGAATTACTGGTGATGACACATGGATTCATCACTACGAGTCCAAGAGTAAACAGAGGTGTATGGAATGGAAACATCCTCAATCGCTGACTAAGAAAAAGTAGAAAAAGTCAAACAGATGTAAAATTCATGCTGACAGTTTTCTGGGTCTGAAAGAAGCCATAAATTAGTCTTGTTTTAGTAGGCTATTTTATTTATTTATTTTATTTTATTCCTAATTAAATTAGAATTACTGTTCTATCTGGGGGTGTGATATATTTGTTGTATGTAGTAACTGCCTGCAAATCTAATTTCTCAAGAGAGATAATAATAAAGACTGAACTGAACCGAATAAGAGAATGGAGATTCACGTCTAATGAAGAGGTGAAGACAATGGTGTATTCATGATTTGCACCAAAGTGTACTGAAGAGCAGGGAGATTATGTCCAAAAATAATGTATGTCTTTTCTTTATTCTGAACACTGCTTAAAATTAATTCTAAAGACCATTTTTGTCTCACCCTCATATATACATATATACCTTTCAAAATCATAATTTTACTTCAAGTAAGTTTCTTAAGAGTAAGAAAAAGTAAAAATGACCAGTCATTTAGGGCCAATACTTGAAATGTGAAAATATGTCATAAAGTGCAAAATATGTGTAAAATGTTTTATTAAATTTTATTTATTTTTTGCAAAGGAACTTTTCACATACAATGTCTGTAACTAGCCTCTATTTATTCCCAACATACCAAGAAAAATAGATATTATACTTCTTAATGTATTAACCATTTTAATATAGTTCCACAATGCTTTGTCAATTTGTAACAAATAAATTCATTTTTTTAGTTCACCTATTACAAAATGTGCCAACTCATTTGTCCAGCTGTCTATTTATATTTGCCACTAAACGCTTTCCCGAGCAGAAGTGGCACAGTAGGCGTGGCTTTGAAAACAAAACAAATAAACTACAATTCCCATGAAGCTTTGCGAGGACTTTTCCCCCCTTTACAGGAAGAGCGTGTTCTGTGTGTCTCTTTCTCTTCCACACTCTTTCTCTCCTTCTCTCTGTCTCCAACATGGCCTGGTGTTGACTTTTCTCTCTCTGTCTTTCTGCTCGCTGACGAGCTGCTTGCTTATCGTGCACAAAAGAAAAGAAACGAAAAAGAGAAAGAAAAGCGTCGCGCGCTGCGTGCACGGCCGCGCGCACCTTCACCCCCCCACACACAGAGAGCAGCACGCACACACACACACAGACAGACAGAACGAGCGAGAGCACCAGCACCAAGCAAGCAGCACCGACGACAGCCGACACCGACCGTGCATGCAGATCGCGGCTCGTGCACCTCTGCTGCAAGCGCGAGAGCTTCCTCTGCGAGGGGGAGGAATGGAGGGAGGGAGCGAGAAAGAAGGCAAAGTCTTTCGCGCCTCCCCTCCCCCGCACCAGAGCAAAGGGGAAATGTCCGTGTCCAGAGGAGGTGAGTAACAACTCGCCCCGTTTGCGTGCAGTGCAGCTCGTTTCTCCCTGCACGGCTGCAGCTTCTTATTTCTTAGCTTTATTTTTGGCTGCTCCAAAACTTGGATGGCTATTTTTTGGGTGGAGGAGGGAGGGGGGGGAGGATTTAAGAAAAGGTGGTTGTGATGGTGGAGGTGGGGGCCAGTTGCATTGCATTGCATTGCATTGCATTTCCTGTTTTAAAGAGCTGAAGTGTTCCTGCGACGTTCTCCTCGACGCTTGTTTTGCAGCCCGGAGGATCTTGTTTAAGTGCTTTGCGTTCAGGAACTACAGCAGCTAGCTTAGCAGTGGGAGGAGGGAGGAGGGGGGATTGTGCAATGGTCGCCCGAGTTAATGCATAATAACAATCTCCCTGCACATTCTTTTCTTGCATGCAATGCTTTTCCTGCAGAGCTGGATGCATTCCTGCAACTTGCATGGAAGATGCACGCATTGGTCACCGTGCACAAGTGAACTTTTTCTTTTTGCACCATTTGTTGGTTGCACGTAATGGAAAATTGATTGGGGCGCCCCGTGCTAAGCTTTGTCCCAGCATAGCAGGCCTATTGCATAGGTACAAGCTGCAATGGAACCCTGCTATATATAGGTTTGTGAACGTGCACTGCTCCCAGCATTTCGAGGAACTGAGCAAATGTTCTCGAGCTGCCCCCCCCCCTCTCCAAAACAGGGACCTCCCAGATCCTTGGCCCAAAGCTGCCACCCAGCTGCAAGAGCCTTTTTGTGCAAGATTTCTTTTCACAGTCACCTACAGGCCTGACTTGTGCAAGGAAAGTCACTTTTCTTGCATGAGCGTGCACCTTCAGGCCTACAATGCCATATGACAAACAACAGTTGTATCAGATCCTGCAGGGTTGACCACTGTAGAGGAGATGCCAAAAGCAAAAGTGCATACTTGCATGCCGTTGTGCAAGAATTTTGCACCTCTGACATGAGTTGTTCCATGTCAGAAATGGGAGTGGTTGCGTAACTGGGACACACCTGGAGCCATGTTCTAAGCCCCCCCCCACCCATGTTGAGCTACCTGCCCCGGGATAGTTTGGGAGTGTCCTGGAAAGGGGAAGACTAGTGATCAGGAAGCTTCTCCTTTCCTCTTGTGCTGCGTCATCGTGACTGGTTCATTCATTGGTGAGGATGGTGCACTAGAGTGGTCAGATCCGCCACGTTACGGCCTAAACTGCACGGTGACTCAAGTTTCTGCTGGTAATGAGGTTACAGAGTGTAATCACAGTGCTGTGCACATCCTCGTGCGAGGTCACACCTCAGAAACGTGGGCAACACCCGCTTTTTTTCTGCCAAGTTGGATTGTAGTTCGAGTGAAATTCCCCAGTGGGAAAATCCTGTTTGTGGCCATTGTGACACCGTGCAAGTGCCGCACGAGCGATTGCACTGTTTACCTGGAATTACGGGACTTTCAGCATCTGTGAAAGAGGAACCAGCTGCATCTTATGACTGCCTGTTGAGGCCTTTAAAGGTGCAAATATTTCTTGGGTTGTTGGGATTATTAGGAATATCACAACGGTCTTATTACCAGTTAATAAAAGCACTGTTTACTGTTGTTTTGAAATGCATCTGTTTCTTTTGCAAGGCACAATTGCAGGCCGTGGTGTGGTCGAGGTGTCTGCTCACACTGTGCAAAACAGCACTGCTACTTTACAGCAGCTGTCCTAATCTAATCCCAGTTTTGTTTTTGCTTTGCATTGTGTAAAATTAGGAGTTGTTTTTGTGTTGAATCCAGTTGCAAGTATTGACAAGAAGGATCCGTGTTCCTAAATGAATTGTGGATATACGAGAGCTCCCCATTAGGTTAGAATATGAAACAAAATCCCACCACTTGACAGTCTCAAGGTTTCCATTTTTCATGGCTGAAAGTGGGTCGAGCGTCCCTCAGTTGGGCACGAAGTTACAGTAGCTCCATAGTTGTCGTGCCTGAATACATGCTGGTAGTGACTTGTTGCACAGAAGTACACTGCGTTGATCCAGCTTTCGCTTGCTAATGCTTTTGATTCTTTCATGCGTAAAGTTATTGGGCTACTGTAGTGGCACGTCATGCCAGTTTTAACAAGATGGCATTGAAAAATAAGTCCAAATTTTAAAGAGCTTTTTGGCACAGGCGGGTTGTGCATGGCTCTGCATTCTGAATGTTGTCCATATGCACATATCTTGAGGGCAGCCTGGCTATATTAAAACTTGAGCCAACATGTTTTTGGAGCTTTTAATTTGGGGTGGGGGCACTGGCGTGCAGTCTGGTATTTGTGTGTGTGTGTGTGTGTGTGTGTGTGTGTGCATGCATATATGGATATGCAAATTCTTGCTTAATTAAGAATAAGTAATGCATGCAGATTTGGAATAAGTAGTTTCTCTTTACTGTGCACATGATATGCTTCTCAAAAGCACATTATTGATTTTTAATTAAAGGCGTAATTGCAAAGATAAGTGGCAGACAGCAGTTTTGTGTTGCATTTAATCTCAGCTGCTAGATGACAGTCATTTAAACTTTTCCTTTCCGACCTATAGAATAAATATTAGTGCATATTGCTGTTTTTTAAATAATTGCTATATATCGCTTTACAGTATCACAGTACTGAATTGTGATCCCTGGTATCATTATGTGCATCTCCTTGTTACCAATATAGTTCCTTTTACCTTGTATGTGGGGAAATGGTGGACTGTGTTGCTTTAAATTCCAGTTAATTCAATTGAGGAATGAAAAAGTGGTAAATGTGAAAACTTCAACTTGCAAAAAGTTCTGAATATCTCAGATAAGTGTGAATCTGGCTTTTCTCTTATATATGAAAACCTTGATTTCTTTTGAGATTTTTATCTTGATTTATTTTTCTGCAGCCTTCCTGTATTGCCCATCATTGGGTTTGTCTTGATACTTTGTTATATGCTTAGCACACAGGGCCTCATTCACCAGAAATATCTTCTTAAGACCTACTTGCATAATTTTCCTGAATTTTCCAACTGTTGCCAATGTGTTTTTTTTTTTCAGTAAGGGCAGAATCAGCACCCACTCTGCAACACGTTTGTGCAAAATCATTAATTGGTTAATGTGTTTTCTTCAGTTCTCCACTCGTATAATATTATAGGATTTAAATTACAATAATATGTCAAATGTAAGAAACAATTTGGGAAGATATTGGTTGAATGAGGCCCATTGTTTTTGGAAAAGTATTTAATTGACCGTTTCAATATCTGCGTTTTTCCTTAAGCTTAAGTAAAATTTAAGGAATTTTCTACACGTGCTATTTTTTATACAATGTCAAAGAACATCTACTGGTTCTTTAGGGAACCCAAACTATTTTATTCTGTGGCAAGAAGTCCGAAACTCACAGGCTTAGATTTTTAGCAAGCTGAGATTTATTTTGATCACATTTTTCATCCTGACATTTGTTTTTCTGGAGTGTATCCATACGAGTGTTCCTGTACTCCTGTACCGGTTGGCTTGTGCCTCACGGCTGTCGGCCACTTTCTGCATGCTTCTCTTTGGCCACTGTTGTGGTCATACCTTGCCCCGCCTAAAGCTACGCGGGCAGGCTTCCACATTGCACAATTGTCACGTTTGTCATGCAAATGTGAGTTTCAGCCGTAGAGGTACTAAATCCGCTGTTTCGACAGGCTGATTGTTGGTGCCTGTCCAGCCGCTCTTTATTTATTTATTTATTTATTTTTTGCACAAGGGAACAATCCGCTCATTTTCTGCATTGTGCAGACGACCTGTCGGGCCGTCTACCTTTTGACCGCAGCCCGAGAGCCTTTGCAAAATCAAATCTGTGATGGGAATCCACACCCCATGCTTGCATGCAAATCCCTGTTTGCATGAGTGCATGCACGTGCACCTGGCTGTCTTGGAGCAGAATTGATCTGCGTTCTGTGGCTTATACGTGTTGCTTAGCTGAGCCACTTGCATTGCGTGTATATGAGTGCATGCACTGAAAGAGGGGGGTGACATGCTGAAAATAAGACGAGCATAAATAGTGTCTCCCTGGTGTTGAATCGCATGGGACTAATTGGCCTGTATGGCCTGCAGGCTGTTGGATGGAGAGACCTTTCCTGGAGGGTGCAGAGCTCTGTTCTCTTTTCCTTTCATGCTCTGGATTTGCTCTGAAAGATGTGTCTCTGAAAGAAACTATGTAAGGTTGCACAAGCTGCACATTCTGACATTGATCCGTCTTATTGCAGACTTCTGAATAATTGACTGCCTTTTTTATTTGCCTCCTCTACTTTGGTGTCTATTTACGATTGCGTTCGCATGACGTGTATATTATCCAATTATTCTATAACCACAAGGGTCTGTTTTTACCTCCTGGTATATTAAAAAAACAGGCCGTGCTGTATTTCTGCAGCATGTAAAGCATGAGCAGAGGAATGCTTTGTGTTGTCGGATCGTCTCCTCGGCTCTGCTGGAGGTAATAAATAGCCTGGCGTCTTCATCGAGCAACGGCGAAATGTGTTCGATATTAAAGTGGCGCACTTACTTGGCCCCAGATCTGCAATTTGCCAAAGCTCTTGCACATGCAGGAAATAATCTCCTGCATGCAAACATCAGCGCCAGTTCATATTGGTTTTAGTCAGCAACATTTTGTTCTCTTTAGGGCCACCTAGTACATTGATGTTTGTCTAGATTGGCTCTTGCATAATTCAGGGAAGTGCATAGCAGAGATCGTAATTAACGTCAAGAAAACTTTGAGTGGAGTAAGATTTTCAAGGTTCTTTGTGGTTCATTGTAATTGGATCATTTTTTTATTGCTTGCTCTTAGAAGAACCACTTGGCATGCTTCACGGGAAATGACTGGAGCAAGGGTTAACTTCTAATGAGGATTAAGCGAAGGAGTTCTGCAAAACCTAAGTGTTTGCTGTTAACATATCTGTCGAGTTTTCAAAATGGTTCAACTCCCAAGCATTTCTACTATCTGTCGATTTAAAAGACCTGTACGTTACACACACCACTTAGCAATGTAGCGGCTGCCCAAAAGAGAAGTGCGGACAGAGGTTGAGTGTCATCGGGTTGACATCTGATCTGAACTAATTCCTTCTTTCCACAACATCCTTGCACAGCCTAGCGATTTCCTCTGCCAAACCGAGCAACCTGGGAATCAGACTGGCACATCCTGCAGTACCTGACCGTGCCAGCAAACTTGCATTTATTTTAGCCAAGAACCTTTTTTGACATGGACCCCAAACATTTTTTGCAAAGGACTTTTATTTACATGTGCCTCCCCAAGCTAACGCTCGTTTATAGCCAAGAACGTGTCTCGCATAGCAGACCCAAGAATTTTCTCCAATATTGAGGACCCCAACTTTACACTGATTTTAGTTGTAGTTTGTTTGTAAATTGATTTGCCGGTTTTTAGTCACAGAACCTCATCACGATGCTGCAAGATGTAGATGATAATGTTAAAACGTTGTCACAGTATCATCATGTTTTGCACTTTTTAGTAGCAATGCAACAATACTGATCAGATATAACTAATATTAACTATTGATTATTTATTGATAAATAATGTAATTTAAGGTAAAATTCACATTATGACCATCAGCATACAGAGTCTCAAAGTGGTCTGCAGAGGATACTGTGGGGTCTTGAAGAAGTACAATTCTTGCTTTGCAAGCTACAAATGGGGCATCAGCCAGACTTTCAGTATGGCACCAATAACAAGTTTTTTCCATTTATCCCCAAACGATACATTAGCCATTGACCTAGCGTGCATCCCTACATTTTATTCCTTACATACTAGCCCCATAATTAACACAGGATAGCCAACTTTAGCACACATCACCATACAGAGGCCATGCTTGATACAGAACGTCAGTCCTCATATCCTCTGTACAAACCATCACTTCGCAGTGACATGCAGACACTTTTGCTCTGCTTAAAATTCAGCAGGGACGAATATTGATCATGAGAAAAGGCATGTGTGGTGTGGAGGAGTGACATTAAAGCTCATTGCATGAGTCTTGCAGCCAGTGCGCGAGTTTGGCAACCCTGGATAGCACCAGAGCTGTGTCCAAAATGGCATACTTTGGATCAAGTACACCAAGAGCAGTGGGCCATTACATGAGTGTGTAATATCCAGGCAACCTCCAATTCACCATGCCATGTTGCCATTGTCCTTTAATGATGTCACACCACCACTGTAAAAGTCACGCTATTCTTTAAAAGTACCACTATTCATTAAAAGCCCTATTTGCAAACATTATTTAACAATGTTAATCCCTGTAAAACCTACTTTGATTTCATGTTGAGAAATTTAACTATCTGACTAGGTAATATGAACTTATTACCTCAGCTTACGTTCACCCTTATCCTTAAAAACTCACAAACACTGTGTTTAGCTAAGAACTTTTCTTTCATATTAACACCCAGCTAACCCAGAGTAACAGTGGACTTGGCTAGTAAGAACATTTCTTCCATATTAACACACAAGCTAACCCAAACTAAGATTGGGTTTTGCTAAGAATTTTTCTTACATATTAGCTTGCAAGCTAACCCAGACTAAGACTGGGGTTAGCTAATTTTCTCTTGCATATCAGCTCCCACGCTAATCCAAATTAACACTAAATGTAGCTAAGGATTTTCTTACATATTAGCATTCAAGCTAACCCAAACAAAGGGTATAGCTAAGAATATTTTTTACATATTTGCATTCAAGCTAACCCAAACTACTACTGGGTTTAGCTAATAATTGTTCTAACATATTAGCATATTAGCAAGATTTTTTTTTTTTTTACATATTAGCTTGCAAGCTAACCCAGGCTATCTAACCTCTTGCATATTGGCCCCCATGCTAATCCAAATTAACAGTGAACTTAAGGCTTTTCTTACATATTAACATTCAAGCTAACCCAAACTAAGACTGGGTATAGCTAAGATTTATTTTTTACATATTAGCTTGCAAGTATAGCTGCTTTGTTCTTGCATATTGGCCCCATTCTAATTCAAATTAACACTGAACTTAGCTAAGGCTTTTCTTACATATTAGTATTCAAGCTAACCCAAACAAATACTGGTTTTAGCTAAGAATGTTTCTTATATATTGGCTCACAATATATGATTTTTCTTCTGACCTCCATGCTGGCACATAAACTTTTAACATATCAAATACTTCATCAGTAGTCAGTGTGACAGGTTACAGTCTGTCTTTTTGTGTGGAGAACACCACACAAGGTCTGTGATTTCAGCGTGGAGCAGAGGAAACAGTAAGGGAAAGAGCCAGTGATGACATGCTTCCCAAAGCAGCAGACCCAGCAGCTCTAAGCTACAGGGTCTGCCATCTTTGGAAGTGTGGAGTGTCTTACAAACTGCCAGAGCAGTCGGGGAGGGGGGCTGAACAGGCGGCAGCTCAAGAGGTTATTTTCATCTCTCTCTCCCTCTCTGTCACACTTTGTCTCTTTCTGTCTTTTTCTTTCTCTCTCTGGTTCTCTTCCTCTCACTCAATGATTCATCCTTCCTCCTCCGGGTCGCTGAAATTCCACAGCAGAACTCTTGGGATTATTGGAATTCCGGGCAGAGTGTGTTAGGGGGATTTTGAAGGTTGACAGCAAGCTGCCCAGTGAGTTCTTGTGCAGGAACTTTAGGCATGCTGAGGCCATGCTAGTCACCAGCCAAACACTCCAAAACCACACACGCTAACCGGCTACAGCCTATTTAGATACATGCAAAAAACGGATGTTCTTAACCTGCTTTAGGGATTGTTGTGATTTCATTAAAGGGGGCATACCATGGCAAACCTATTGTCCACTGTTTGATGTAGTATGTAAACATGGGTAAAGTTTCAGCATGCATCATTCAGTCCACGTGGTCCGTTTATGGAAAGTAATCTGAAAATGACCTGATTTGTGTGTTTTGGTTTTTTAAGGTCACTCATTCACATTTCACAAGTTTTACCTTGGATTGCTTTTTGAGTTCACTTAAGGCACAATACCAAAAAACCACCAGTTTGAACTCTAAAGAATAAAGAAAAAAATAAAAATGAATTTAATGTGTTTTTGTGATAAATGCCTCAAGAAAGGAATGAAATTTGTTTTTTTCCATTTATATGGGCCCTTTAATGTCTTGCCTACCACTGTATGAGGTTTAATTAGATGTTACTTGATGGTATATGTACAATCACAATACCAGAATTCCGTCTTCACTAATGTGACCATGTGTAGTATCACGATACTCAATACCAAATCAGTACTCTTTCTATAAATTAAGGACACCAAGAATGACCATTATCAGTTACTCTAAATATTTACTAGTGCATCTTCAGAAATTAGAATATTGTGGAAAAAGTTTGTTCATAATTTAAATAAAATGATAATTAAAAAAACATAATTACAGATAAAATTACATTTCAATATATATTTTTTTTGCTTTGATGTCTGAATAGTAAAAAGGCTTCAGATGTCACTTTATGTGCAATAACCACAATTCAATTTAAACAAGCCAATTTTTGTGGTATTCTAATTTTGAGATGCGCTCACATTATAGCTCTACATTTGATGGATAGAATGTGTGTTATTTTTTTATGGATAACAGTGAATTTCTCACAATTAAATTTTTTTTGCTGTCACTCTGATTTAACACATTTCCAAATTAATAGAGTTTAAATCTGTTTTTAAATGTAATTTCTGAAATCTTTACAGAACTTTTCACTTGTAAGCAAAATATAGTTAAATTGGTGTATTTCTATTAAATTTTGTAGAATTTACTGCCAGATTTTGTGTATTGAAATGTTTCAATACTTTTGATTCTTGGTAAACCTCTAGTATACAATACCAGTCAAAAGTTTGGACACCTTCTGGACAGAGGTTTTTCATTATTTAAAAAATGATCTGCATTGTAGATTAATACTAAAGTCTAAACTATGAATAAACACATCTGTAATTATTTAGTAAACAAACAAGTAAACAAACCAGAATATGTTTATATTTGACATTCTTCACAGTAGGCACCTCTTGCTTAGATGCAGCTTTCTTGGCATTTTCTCAGTCAGCTTTATGAGGTAGTCACCTGGAATGGCTTTTAGTTAACAGCTGTGTTTTGTCGAGAGTTCATGACTTGCATTTATTGCCTCTTAATGTGTTTGAGACATCAGTTGTGTGTCTACTTTGAAGTAAAATCTAAAACATGTTTTGGTTTGTTTAACACTTTTAAGTTTACTACATGCGCTTTCATGTTCTAGTGTACAGTATCTTGGCACCACTTGCTTTAGATTTTGCTCTTCTCATTACACGATGGACTTTAGCTGAGTTCAGTGTGTGTGTTGGAGTGTTTTTGATGCTGTACAGGAAGACTAAGAGAAATAACTACCTGGGCTTCTTAAGAGAGAACTGGGGGGAAAAAAGGCACCGCAGAGCTAACTGACAAAAATATCTTTCTCTGGACTCGTGGAGGAAGTGCCAATCTTGTTCTCTTCCTGTGTTGGGCAGACAATACATGCTAGCATTGTTTCCTGCCAATAGTGCTCAGTTATGTAATCCATTGATCATGTCGTGTCCTTTCTAGGCCTGGCGTTCTCTTTGCTGCTGTATGCTGAGTGTAATGTTTTGCAGGTCTGCCTCCATGGGAACACTGTTTTTATGTTTTGTTTAGGTTCTCCTGTTGAGAAGTGCTCCAACGTTACGTTAAAATCACTAATAAGTAAAGAGGTGTAGCTTGGACCGGCCTGCAGTGCTTGGATTAATCTCAGTAATGTGCGAACTGATCCCTACTGCTCGCATTAACGCTTTTTAGGTGAGGTGTTCCTTTAAGGGCAGCTGCAAGTTTGGCATGTGTGTGCTGTCTCTTGAACGCTGTGCTGAATGCAAGGTGTGGCTACGTGATATGGACCTTCAAACCACATTGTGACAGGAGTTGAGTAGGGAGTACTCACTGAAGGCCAACAAGATCTGACGTTGCTTTGGCTTAGTATCGTTTATACCAGGAGATTGAAATACTAGGATATTATACTAGCAATGCTAGTGCATCTTCAGCTATGAACATTTTGTGAAAAAGTTCTATTTCAAGCCTTTTTGTTTTCATGTTGGTGCTGTTTGAATAGTAATTCCATCCATCCATCCATTATTCCACCCAATTAGTCCTTATCAGGGTTACGGTTAGTCCCCTACCCCCTCACTGAGCACAGGGAAGGGTATTACACTTTCCCAACTAAGCCCAGGACAGGGCGCCAATCCATCGCTGGGTGGACACATACATACACACACAGACAATTTAGCGCACCCACTCCACCTGACCTCCATGTATTTGGACTGTGGGAGGAAACGGAAGACCCTGGAGGAAACCCACACAGACATGGGGACTCGAACCCAAGATCCCAGCTTTGAGATTCAAATGTGTTAACCACCAAACCACTGTGTGCCCTGAATAGTAATTAAAAAAATTAAATAAAAAATGTGCGCAGTGACTCAAATTAAAAAAATTAAATACTGTAATTTGAGATTCTGGATTTCTGATTTTAATGAGCTTATAAGCCAAACTTATCAACAGCAAAACAAAGGCCTCAAAATGTCACTTTACATGTAACAAATATAAAATGACAGTTTAGCTTTTTGAATTAAATTCTGAACAGAAATTTTAATTTTCAATTTTTTGACTTTGCTGTTGGTATCCGACATGACTGTTAACTGGACTTTGTCATTTGCTTCAGTTAACATTTACAAAACAGATTTAGTGTCATTTTAAGAAAAGAAAATAATAAGTTTTATTCAAATTCTTGTCAACTTGCTTCTGTTACTACTGGGATACTAGTGCATAACTCCAAAAATGTAAATACTACACGTTGAAAAATTAAGTAAAAAAAAAAATTAAGTCATATATTTGACATTTATTACACACAGTGAGATTTTCAGTGTTTCTTGGTTTAATGTTGATACAGTTTATATAGTAATTTAAAATGTAAATAGAAATACTTTTTGAGCTAAAAGCCACACTGATCAACATTAAAACCTAAAAAGGCTTGACATATTTCACTTTACTGTAATAAATATAATAAAATGACAGTTTTATTTTTTTTAATTACGAACAATAAATTTTTTTGATGTCACTGTGCATTCAGAAAATACCGCCTAGGATGACTTCGACAAGAGCCATCAACTTTCATTGTTCCAACTAAATAGCCTCCGTTTGAAAGAGGATAGCGTGCCATGTGTGTTGTTGAGTAGGCGTTGGATAATGGCGATATTGCAATGTTATTTATGTGATGAAATCAGTTAATTGTGCAGCTTCACTGTAAAGCATTGCTCAGTCTGGCTTTTGGTAATTGGTACTTTTTTCATTCTGAGCCTGTGTAACAGGTTGGCTTCTTTATGTTTAGGTGAAGTTGTTTGGGATCCTCCAGGGGAATGTGTACCGGCCCTTGTGAGGCTGGGAGAGCATCTCTGATTTGTGTGTGTGTGTGTGTGTGTGTGTGTGTTAGTAATTTGCATGGCTCGCTCAGTGTAGATGAAAGCTGTCCTCAGCTCTGCAGAGCATGCCACTGCCTGTCCCATCATCTCCAGCTCTCTCACTCTGCCCGTCTGTCTGTCCGACTATTAAGAGAGAATGGAAAAATGACTGCTTAGCCAAAACACTCGGTTACCCCCGTGACAGCTGAGAAGCGTTTGACATGGCACTCGTTGTTATATTTGGAGGCTTTGGGCGGGCCTTCATAATGCTTATGTAATAGTTTCTCAGCCTTCTGTAGATAAACTGCGTCCAGACGTTTGTAGACACCTGGTTACGCCAAACCAAAGGCATTAGCAGAGTTTAACAGCCTCTGTAGACTTTTGGGAAGACTTTGCACTTTGATTGCATTCAGCCATGAGGACGTGTAGCATGTTCAGGTTCTGATGTTGGATGATTAGTTCTGGATCACAAACTCCAGCTGAGATGCACACACAGCTTGTCTAGTCCCTGTAGAGAAGTACTGCCAATATAATAGGACTAAATATAAACCTGCCTAATGCCAGGTGTGGGCCAGCGTTGACCTGTGTTTTGTGGAAGGATGGTGCTCCATCCAGTACTTTTAGGATGAGTTGTGGAAGAGGTGGGGCATCCAACCATGTGACCCCAATAAGATGGAGCGTCAAACCTCCAGAGCATTAATCTGCCACCCAATGCCAGGGGAGGCTTGATACCCCTCTAGCTGAAAAGATCAGTAATGCAACTTAAAGGGTGTTTCTGGAAACTTAGGGACAGATATTAAAAGGGCTGCAAATGTAGCTTTTTTTTGTTTTTCTTCTGTTTCAGGAGTGATGACAGCTTGCAGTAGCTT
>BRDA01012200.1:0-16703 GCA_036984385.1 Crenuchus spilurus | reverse complement strand
CTATGTTCAGGTTCTAGAACAACATATGCTCCCATCTAGACGTCATCTCTTTCAGGGAAGACCCTGCATTTTTCAACAAGATAATGCCAGACCACATTCTGCAGCAATCACAACATCATGGCTACGTAGGAGAAGGATCCGGGTACTGAAATGGCCAGCCTGCAGTCCAGATCTTTCACCTATAGAGAACAGAGCGACAAAGAAGGCCCAAGACGATTGAACAGTTAGAGGCCTGTATTAGACATGAATGGGAGAGCATTCCTATTTCTAAACTTGAGAAACTGGTCTCCTCTGTCCCCAGATGTCTGTTGAGTGTTGTAAGAAGAAGGGAGGATGCCACACAGTGGTAAAAATGGCCTTGTCCCAACTTTTTTGGGATTTGTTGACGCCATGGAATTTTGAAACAACATATTTTTCCCTTAAAATGATACATTCTCTCAGTTTAAACTTTTGATCTGTGATTTGTGTTCTATTCTGAATAAAATATTAGATGTTGGCACCTCCACATCATTGCATTCAGTTTTTATTCACAATTTGTTTAGTGTCCCAACTTTTTTGGAATCCGGTTTGTAGAGTGTTGAATGCATATCAGTACTCATGGGGAGTAGTTGGTATCACTAGAGCAGGTGCTCTTTGAAGAGCTCGGATTTTAGGAGTTTCTTGAAACCAGTGGGGGACACCTCTGCTCTAGTGGTGGTAGGCAGCTTGTTCCACCATCTGGGAACTACTGAGGAGAACAGTCTGGATTGCTTTGTGTGAATGTTAGGCAAAGCAAGGCAACGTTCAGTGGAGGAGCGCAGTGACCAGACCGGGACATAAGCTTTTAGGAGCAAGTGCAGATAAGAGGGAGCCTGCTCTGTCATCACCTTATAGGTGATTGTTCAGGCTTTGTGTTTGATCCAGGCAGCAATCGGAAGCCAGTGTAGCTCAATGAGCAGTGGGGTGACATGTGCCCATTTTGGATGGTTAAAAACCAGATGTGCTGCTGCATTCTGGACCATCTGTAGTGGTTTAATAGTGCAGGCTGGGAGGCCTGTTAGCACAGCGTTGCAGTAATTGAGGCGAGAGATAACCACAGCTTGTACCAAGAGTTGAGTGGCATGTTGCGTTAGGAACGGTCTGATTTGTCTGACATTATAGAGCGCAAAGCGGCAGGACCGTGCAACTGAGGCCACATGATGTGTGAATGAAAGTTGATCATCAAACATAACCCCAAGGTTCCTAACAAACTTTGATGGAGAGAATGAGAAAGAGTTGATCGTCAAGGTGAGGTTGTGTTGAACCGACTGTTTTGCGGGGAAGACCAGTAGTTCAGTCTTTGAGAGGTTAAGTTGTAGGTGGTGATCCTTCATCCATGAGGATATATCTGAGAGCCAGTTAGATATCTGCGCTGAGATTGAAGAGTCATCATCAGGCGGGAATGACAGATAGAGCTGAGTATCAGCAAAGCAATGGTAGGAAAAGCCATGTGAGCAGATAACTGGTCCCAGTGAGGTAGTGTAAATGGAAAAAAGAAGGGGTCCCAGTACCGAGCCTTGGGGCACTCCGGTGGACAGTGAGTGCAAAGAGGACATCTGTCCTAGCCATGACACTTTAAATGAACGCTCAGTGAGGTAGGATCTGAACCATGACAGTGGTGTATCCGAGATACCCATGTTTGAAAGCATAGATAATAGGACGTTGTGATTCACGGTGTCAAAAGCTGCTGACAGAGCCGTTTCAGTAGAGTGGCCCTTTTTAAAACCAGATTGGTTACGATCGAGATGGTCGTTTTGGGTGAGGAAGTCAGAGACATGATTGTACACTACCCTTTCTATGAGCTTAGAGAGGAAAGACAGTAGCGAAACCGGCTGATAGTTGTCAAACTGGACAGGGTTGAGTGAGTGCTTTTTAAGTAGTGGTGTCACCTGAGCCTGTTTGAAGGCAGACGGGAATTCACTGCTGGAAAGTGAATTGTTTATCACAAGTGTGATGGCTGGAATAATAGTAGGTGCAATAGTAAGTAGAAGGTCTGTTGGTATCGGATCAAGTGGGCATGTAGTAGGATGGCTACATGTTAGGAGGGCTAGTGCCTCCTCCTCAGAGAGAGGAGTAAATGAAGACAATGTAATTCTCTTGGTCGAAATAGATTGAGTAGCAGAGGCAGTAGGTGGGTCAGTGAACTGGCTTTTCCACTGACAAATGAGGCAAAGTTTTCAGCTGTGAGGCAGGTAGGCAGAGGAGGAGCAGCGATCTGAATGCTGTGAATAATTTCCGACAGTCTGTCAGAGAACCGATCTTATTGTGATAGAAGTCAGTTTTGGCAGTTGTGAGTCAGTCTGAGAATGAAGTCAAGAGTAACTGGTAGTTTGATAGGTCCGACATGATACACTTTTTTGCCATTTCCTTTCGGCAGCTTGGAGTTTTAAGCGTAGCTCCCTGAGTGATTCATTTTTAAGCTATGGCTGTGGCTTGTTAGTGCAGATAGTTTGAGATGTCAATGGACAGAATCTGTCCAGACAGGAGCTCAGTGTGGAGCAGAGCTTGTTTGTGGCAGCATTTACGCTGAGAGTGGAGAATGAGCCCAGTGGAGACATAGTAGTGGCGACCATCGATGAGTATTGGTCTACACAGAGGTCTTTGAGATTGCGTCGGAAAGTTGCCATGGCTGGAGCAGCAGTAGCTTTCCTGTGAAAGCTGATACTGAGCTGAATAAAAAAGTGGTCTGATACATGTAGAGGAGTGACCGTTAGTGAGTCAGCATCACAATAACATGTGAAGATTAGGTCTAAGTTTTTCCCGGCTTTATGAGTTGGAGGGCTGGAGACCAGCTCTAGATCAAAGGAATGCATGAGAGATTTGAAATCAGTAGAGCTGGGGCAGTCAAGGTGGATATTCATGTCACCTAGAATGAGCATGGGACACTCATGCTTAGGAATGGAAGACAGTAACATGTCTAGTTGATTAGTAAATTCACCCAGTTGCCCAGGAGGATGATAAATGACAATAATACCAAGTTTGACTAGTGAGCTGACCAGTGTGGTGTGGTATTCAAAAGAGGTATATGTGGTTGAAGGTAGAAGAGTGGTATATTGTAAACCATTAGCAATTAGCAAGCCTGTACCCCCACCTCATCCGGACGGACGAGGGGTTTGGCTGAACGAATAATTATTTGATAGTGCCGCCAGTGTAGCAGTATTTTCTGGTTTGATCCAAGTTTCTGTCAGAGCCAGTAGTTGCAGAGATAAATGATTCGCATAGGAGGCAAAGTCAGCCTTGCTCACAGCTGACTGGCAGTTCCATAAACCCACAGAAAGAGTAGTAAAAGTTGGAGAGGTCTGCATTACTGGCCTGAGGTTTGCATGGTTTTGGTGCCGATATAGAGTTCTAAGCTTCCTGTAGGACCCAGCGATAACAGGAATGTACTGATAGCACATGGCTGAGGCAGTAGGACTGGCCGCCTTGTTGGTGGCCTTGCTCGGTGGACTCGCACAGGTAGACTCGCAGGTCTTTACCCGATTAGGTCTTACACAAGATGGGCTGCAATGTGGATTGTCCACAGCTGGTGTGAGTTTGGAAAGCAGCTTCACCAGACCGCCTTTTTAAACTGTGCGAAACCGCCCCTTAGTTTCACTTCACAGGTAAAGCTTAGTGAGTGGGCGTGGCACGCGCCGCTCAGCTGAAACTTGTATAAAGTACCGAAACCGCACTAAACAGTGCATTTTGTTTGTATTTGCAGCAAAAAAACAGCAGTCTGGTGTTGCTGTGTTTCCGATGTGTTTTGTAACCTTGTCCACAGCTTTATGGAAAGCAGCTTCACCTTTTAAACTGTGAGAAACTGCCCCTTAGTTTCACAGCTTCTTATTCAGAGACTGATGGTAAATTAAAGAGGACGTTCATGTCACACATTTGCTGCTCACTTTTTTACATACATAGATAAATTAATGATGTGACCATCAATCAGCTTATTTTTATTTTTCATTCTGACATCATGAATATGAAGAAAGATTGTAATCGAATAAACATATTTTATAAACAAATTATATTCTGTTAATCCATTATTATTAATAATATTTATTATTATTATTATTTATTATTATTATTATTATTATTATTATTAGTAGTAGTAGTAGTATTTATTTATTATTATTATTATTATTATTAATTATTATTATTATTACGATTAAGGTGTTTAAGTCTACATTTCCATTAAAAAATATGTGTTATTCTGGTTCTTGTAGCTGAACATTTAGAAGACGACATAATCAATACACACAAATGAATCAGAAGAAGAAACAGTCAGTAAGTTTATAATCACACTCACTGGGCCATTTGTTTGAGATTTAATGAACGAAAGTCAGACAAAACACATTTTCTTTACATCAGAAAAAGACTTGTTGATTGAGGAAGATATCATGTGGCACAACTGGCAACATGGCACCTTTAGAGAAACACTGCAAACACAAGTCAATAAAAATGGGATATTTTAGAGGCATATTTGGGCGGTACAGTGGTTTAGTGGTTAACATGTTTGCCTCTCAGCACTGAGGTCTTGGGTTTGAGTCCCCATCTATGTCTAGTTTCCATGTTCTCCCCGTGTCTGTGTGGGTTTCCTCTGTAGACCCTGGATTCCCCCCACAGTCCAAAAACATGGAGGTCAGGTGGATAAAATACTCTGGTGTGTGTATGAATGTGTATGTGTGATGGCCCATTAAGATCCCCATGTTTATAATAGCATTTTAATCTACTTAATGCTCACTTTTAATGCTGACAATGTGCTCATGTATTTGTTACTACTCTTATATTGATTGCCCTGAATTCAGTAGTGTTATAATCTTAGTATTTAATTGTAGTTCATAAAAGGTTAGCATCCTTGTTAGTGTTCTGTGGTTATAGACCATCTTAACCCATATTGTTCAATGCTAGGAGTGCACACTAGTAAAGAATAGTCAGACCATTGGAAGGAATGGTTTTAACTTTTTATTGATCTCACCATCATTTGCCTTCTTTTCTACTCCTCAGGAGCCATGTCTGCAGCATGGGTCAGTGGGTGGTGGTTTAGAGGAAGTGTGGGTCTACTGAGCATGTCTTTATAGATTGCTAAGACTTCTGGGTAATTTGGAATGTACTACCTGGAACCTTCCTAGGTGGTAAACCAGATGTATTATAGGGGAAGTATTTAAAATGGTAACAATTTTCTTTTTATTAATTAATGAGCCATTGTCCTGATTAATGTTGTATTGTATTAGATTGAATGTGGTTTAGTGGAGGTCTTATATTGAGTGAGGGTGATGATTGAATTCTGCAGTTTCAGATGGTTTGGACCAGCAGGTTAAAAGAGTGCTGTAGAGTTTATTGGAGTCAGTCTGTCTCTGTTAATTTGGCCCATGCGCGTAATTTGCGGGGGATAGGGGGGTTATGATCCCCCAATAATGTGATCCAATCACTATAACTCCCCCAATAAAGTCACATAATTTCAATTTACAAAAACATCTTTCATGAATAACTTGTTAATTTTCTTTATTCATGATCAATTTTGGGTAAAATACTAGCATGTTTAATCATTTGGTAATGTAACCCCCCTTTCCCTACAGAAACTTGGTATCATTCAACCTCCACCAAACAGCAGCGCTCGCCGTTTGCAGGGTTGCCAGGTTCGAGGTTTCACGCCAAATTGGACTTGTTTGAAAATCCAGTGGCGGGTGAAAATTAAAGCTTAATAAATAAAGTAATCCCTTATATACTAAGTTGTACACTCATAGATGTTTTGCCATTTGCTTCAAACGTGTGACAGACATATTTTGGGCTAGTTCAATCTTCTGAAGGGTGGGTTTTAGACTGACTTTGGACTGGATATTTTTTACTAGACCTGGCAATCCTGACCGTTTGCTTGCTTGTGCAAGCAGCTGCTGGTGGAGTGGGTGTCATAAGAAAAAACGAAAAGAGCACCAAAAAGTGGACAAAAAACATTTTTTCATTGTTGGTCGACAACACCGCCTTGTAAAAAGCTTAAATGTATATGTATTGTTAGCTGATGACTGAATAATCTGTGTATCAGACACACTATGAATACCCGTTCAGGTATTTTAGCTAGCTCCGTTAGTTAGCTTCGCATTTCTTAAACTGTTTAAGGTGTAGAGTAAATACAAAGAAAGTTAAATAAATACATAGTAAAAGCATTACAATGTATTTCTAATACGGTTAACTCAAAATCTCCTGAATCCTTTTAGAAAAGTAAACGATTTAATAAATAGGCAGACAGCTCAACCCCCTCAATGTTGGACCCAAAGTTACGCCCTTGGGCTACACTTCCTGAAAGTCCTTTGGAAGCACAAACTCCAACTTGCTGCTGATCTTCTACCGCTTGTACTGTATTACAGCATGGTACGGCAGCTGCACCATGGCAGACAGGGAGAGGCTCCAGAGAGTAGTAAAGACAGCATAGAAAATCATTGTGGCTGCCGTCTCTCCTCCCTGATTGACATTTACACCTCACACTACCTCAGCAGAGCAAAAAACATAATCATGGACAGCTTGCACCCTGGTTATGAACTGCCTGACTTGTTGCTCTTAGGGAAGCATGAACATTAGAATAAGGACAAACACATTTAAGAACAGTTTTTTTCCCCCAAAAGTCATAACTACACTGAACTCAGACATTCACTGATTTCACAGTCTAACCTTCCAACCCCCCAGATTTCTTACCCACCTACTGTGCAATATTTAATATTGCTGAAACATTGTTAAGTTACTTTGCAATATCTGTATACTGTGAAATACCATTATTTTCACTGTCCAACATCCACTACTGTGCAATATTTAATAATATGCAATAACAAATTGTATATAGGGCTTTGAATCTCATTGTACATGTGTATAGTGATAATAAAGGCATTCTATTTATGTGTGTGTGTGTGTGTGTGGTTAGGCAATAGAACAGAACCAGAGCTACAAACAGCACCTCCAATAGATATGAAGAGCAGTGAGGAGCTGACACCTGCTGAGCGGCTGTTAAACCTCTGCTCCCTGTGCCTCAGCCCACCAATAATCATACAAATCCCCTGAGGGAGAAAGAAGAGGAAAATCATTTGGACAGAAGGTTAGAGAGTAGTTTAAGAAATTTTTGCAACATATGAATAAAATTAAGAGAAAGAATGTCTGTAATAGGCAGTTAAATGTACTAGTTAATTTTAGTATAATGTATTACATAAATGTATATCTATTTATTACACAAACTGAACACTGTGGTTTTGTTATAATGTATTTGATCTCTCACTGGAATAAAAAGGATGCATCCGAGCAGCGTGCCAGTCAGCGCTGACTTCACAATTTCCTCTAAGCACTTGCTGTTCTGGTGATGACCCCTGATCAAAGCTGTGATGTAAAAGGTCAGCTCAGTGATGGAGCCGAAAGTTGCGTTGACCACTGCACCAACCGCAAAGTTACTCTGAGCTGATATACTGCAGACACACAGAAACAGGTGTGTTTCAGTTCAGATGCACCGAATTAAACCAACAGAACAGACAGACAATAATTTTTAAATGAACAGATATCAGGAAAACAAAGTTTTACAAATATGCAAGTCAATTCAAAAGGTTCAAATAATTATGGTCACAAAACTGGATCACATCATCTCCAAAATGGCAAGATTTGTGTGGTGTTTCCAGTCAGCAGGGGTTAGTACCATTGACAGTGGCCTCTAAATACCCAAGATTTCAATTTGTTTGAGCATCAGTGGGATGTGCTGGAACAACAAACCTGATCTGTGGCAGCAATGCCTCACAAAAATATTATGACCACCTCTATTTTGGAATGACCTTGATCTGAGATCACAGATGTCGAGAGCTCACCAGTAAACACACTAATGAAATGAGCACACCAGTCAATTGTAGCAGAGTGCAAAACTATCAACATGGGCAAAGGACACAATTACTGTGTAAAGTAATGGGCAAAGGGTGGTAAATTACTGGAAACCATGTTCTAGAGTCGATGTAGTGAAGTTGTACTGAGAATGGACTTCTTGTACTTTATGTGCCTCCCAGTGGCATAACTGGGAGAGTGCCAGAGGGGAACAACTCCGGTGAGTGGTACAGAGCAATCAACACATCCAATGTGGACAGGTTAATCTCTATAATGAACACAGGAGCAAAAAGAAAAGTAGGAAACACCACTGACTAAACAATTCAAGACAAGGGTAGTTATTCCCACTATTAGGTATGTGGTCATAATATTCTGATGTGAGTGTATATATACTACATGCATATATACAACAGGCTACATATGGGAACATATTACTAAGGGGGTTGCTCACCTGGCTATGCCCATTCCAATATAGTAGGACAGCGGAATGATGGAACCTATTGCTGTGGCAAACTTCACTTCAGAACTGACAAACCGATTGGTTTGGTCTATGTAGCCAATCACCATTGAGATGACAACTAGTGGGAGGAGATCTGGAAGACAGTAGTAATCTAAGGAAAATAACATGCAAACCAAAGACCACAAACTAGATCAAATCGTACCTCAAGCGGTCCAAGCCATGTGAAACAAATTCATTCAAATGTAGCTACAAGTTCTTAACCTCCTGCAAACTGAATTATCCCACTGACATTACAGTGCTTCTTTAGAAGGATACTAACAGCAAACACATTGATCCCATCAACCGTGTATTTGTAGTAGTAGATATTCACAGCATGGTAGCAGCAGAGAATGGCATTGCCTTCTTCCTCCTGATGTTCAATGAGAAGGAGAACATGTTAGAACAAAAAGGTCATTGGTTTAGTCTAGGAGAAGAGTTACAACTTGTGGTGTGTTTATGTACATAAACAAAAGCATTATTGAAACAAGTACAATCTGCCCTTTCAACAGGATTTCTCTGCTTGCTGTCAAACGAAGCAAAGGCAGATCTCTTCTAAATAAAACTAGACAACATTTCATCCATGTACGGTACAGGAAGATAAACAACACTTCTACTCAACTAAATGGCAAAAGAGACTCAACATACAACCTCCTTTAGCAAGTAAACTAACTATAAACAACTGTTAATTAAAATTTGTCTCCTTAAATATTGACAACCACTCTTGCCACATATCTACAAAGCATCATCTTACAAACCAATTATCTTTATTTCTTGTTTATACAGCTAAAGCTGGCTTACATGGCTTTGAACTTGGAATTTGTTGGTTCTGTTGGACATGGATGGAGGATGGAATTCCTTTAGCCCTGGTCAGTGGATGTCATTAGATGAAACGGTGCTTAAAGTTTATTTATTATGTGTTACTCTGACCATTAGTCACTACGTGGCACTTCTTTGGCCTACTCAAAAGCTGGAATGTTAGTCATCAGCCTGCTCAGAAATGTTCCTTACACACCATCACTGCTTGTTTCCATGGACCATAAGTACAATATAACTGGAATTCTAAGGCTTAAATCCAGCTTAAGTAAAAAAAAACAAAATATTCTCTTCTGGCACCAGTTATGTCTACTAATAAACAGTCAAAGGCTTATTCATCAATCATATTCTATATGCGGTAGTAGCTAATGAGGCTTTATTGGCCTTAATAAGTCAGTGTGATGTACAAAATGTTTTGGTAATCCAAAGAAAATGCAACACATGTTAAGAACATAATAATAATCAGTTTTTAAATATAGTACAGCATAACGTTTACGTGTCTCACCGCAACACTGGAGCTGATGTGAACTTGCTCAGGTTCCATTAGCAGGATGGTCCCCAAAGTCCTGCCGCTCATTTTGGCCACAGGAATGGTGAAAACCAGGATCCAGGAGAGCAGACACAGCATACAGTGAGCCACAGCCAGAGGGGGATATCCCAGGAACAGCCACACATAAACACTTACACGGGTCTGAAAGAGAAATACAGATTTGCTCAGTAACTTTAGATACATAATGCCTGATGCCACATATAGGCAGAGAGTCAGCATTGCAGCCAATGCTAATATCATACTGATAATTAAAACTAACATTTTATAATACATCCACAGGTACTAATGGCCACAACAGAGAATCACAGCATGGCCAGCAGAGGGTGAAATGGGGTCTAGAAAACAAAAAGTCTCACTGTACAAACTAAGCAAAATAATTGGTTGGCGTTATCATTCACAATGTCAAAGATATTGCAAAGATGCTATCCTGGAAGATTCTAATGGTCTTGCACAACCTTCAGAGGTTAGACAATGAAACTGAAACACCTGCCATTTTAGTGTGGGAGGTTTTATGGCTAAATTGGACCAGTCTGGTGGCCAATCTTCATTAATTGCACATTGCAATTAGCAGGGTAAGAGCACAGTTATATAGTATATTACAATGCACACAACATTATGGGTGACATACCAGAGTTCAAAAGAGGACACATTGTTGGTGCACGTCTTGCACGCGCATCTGTGACCAAGACAGCAAGTCTTTGTGTCTAAATATTATTGAGCCACTTTGGGACGTTTTGGAGGAGCGAGTCAGGAAACGGTTTACTACACCAGCATCATGTAGTGACCTGGCCACTATCCTGCAAGAAGAATGGCTTAAAATCCCTCTGATCACTGTGCAGGACTTGTATATGTCATTCCCAAGACAAATTGACCACAAAAAGATGCCCTACACCATACTAATAAATTATTGTGGTCTAAAACCAGGTGTTTCAGTTTCATTGTCTAACCCCTGTATATGGTTTAAGCATCTGCTATCAATAAGACTATCTATATTAATTAATGTTACAGGAAATGGAGTTTGGTTTAATCTTCCTCCATTTTCTACTATGTTCTTCTTCACACTGCCCTACCCAGTAGCGTTGCTCTTGAGGTGCATGGTGTACCACCACATTTTCCTCCACTGTAGTGGGCAGCAGGAGGGAGGAGGTTGCCTTCCCCTCCTCACCATCCTCCAGTAGATCATCATTGTGGAGGACTACACTGTAACTGGACAATGAGCCACTTGCCTGGGATTAGAAACAGAGGAACTTAGTAAAGCATCACATGGATAGTAGAAGTAGCATGTTCAATCCTATTTATGAATCCTGGTACTGATCATTTTCATAGTCTCCTGTACAGCAGTGCTCATAGCACAAAGAGTATTAAAACTACATTTTACTGCACACATTTAAAGTGACACTAGATTAATCAGGACATTTATTTTCATTTTCAGATAAAAAGAATTGGCTAATTATTTTTAAATAATTGGCCCATTTACAGGCACATATGCAGGCAGCCTTATTAATGTGGCAGCTGTAGAACAATGCTAACTCTTGTCTAGTGTCAATTTCATCAGTCTGTGAACAGACAAGGACATTCATCCTTTCATCTCAAGTCAACAAATATTTAATATTAAATTTTTATATTGCTGTTTTATCAGATGTGAAAAGACACAACATGATAACAGAATTATATATCAGCCATCGGCCACCCTTCAGTCTATATATCAGCATCAGCTACTGAAAAAACAATCAGTTGATCACTACTTTAAACCCACAAATATGATAGAGGACAATGTACATATTTCATTGTAATTAGGATACAACCTTTTCTATTGCTTTCCCAAATGGCCAAACGAAATAACAAGACAGTCTGAAGCACAACTGCCCTAAAATGAGACATGAGAGCAGGTTAAAGTACATGAATAAGAATGTTAAGTGTACAGTATAATGTAAATATTCAATTAAAAACCACAACTTACCATGAGGAATTCCAATAATGGTGATGAACATCAGTATACCAACAAGAAAGTACAGCAGGGAGATCCACCAACCAAATATAAACACATACAGAATATTGCCACAGGTATATACAGACCCTGATAAAACATGAAAGAGCGAGTGAACCAAAAATAAAGAGTAAAGCAGAGAGATTATTACTCAAAAATAATCACAAAATGGGAATTTTACAGTTAGTACAGTTATTTAAAGGTTTGCAAATTTATTAGGTATCAACATGCACCATATAGACAAAAGTATTTGGATACTTGTTCATTCATTGTTTCTTCCACAATTAAGAGTATTTTTTTAATGTTTATCCTGCTTTTGTTGGAGTAACTGTTTCTACTGTCCAATGCATTGCGCATGTTGCCTGTATGTCTTTGTTTATCTCCTCTAGAGTCTTGTGGCAGCACTTCTCTGTGTGAATTTGTATTTGCATTTGTATATCTGTGTCAATAACAAGGGCACCTTAATGTAGCTGAATGCATTCATTAGAAGGCGTGTCTGCAAACATTTGGACATACTGTATGGTATGCAAAGGGTACAAAGATATGATTTGTAGATCTGTAGCTCATCTGTTACTGCCCAGTTTATCATCTCCACTCAAACATCTCTCTCTACCAGTTATCAGTAGAATGGGACCATATTAGGTCCACCTCTGACCAAATATTTTCCAGTAGGATAACCAATCTCAGCAAAGTGTTGACACAGACTTGGAAGTGATACTGGTATGATTGTATGAGTCACAGCTGGGTTGTTGGGCTCTTTACACAAATCATCAACCACCCAAACCTATGCATTAAATGTAGCTTTTTGGTCAGAAACTGAACTAAAATGTGCACAGAGAAAATTATATACCTACACTCCAATTTACTAATATATAAAGCCCTACCAAATTCACCAAATCATGTCATGGGCAATGAAATGTGCCTTTTCCAGTGTAATACACCCACTGCTGTGAAATAGTGTGAAAATTTGTGCACCTTTATATACCTTTGCAGGTTATAAAATAACATGAAGATGCATGTAAGGTAAAATATCACGATGACAGGGGTGTCCAGGAGTGATAGAACTCTGGCACCAAAACCAAATTAATGCTATTTTCCCAGGCTGAGTAAGCTATACCTCAAAGAAATGCACAGTAGGCTCAGGGTCTTCACACACATCTAATGACTCATTCCTGTGCAAATCAAGTGACCCTAGGACATGGACTCGTGATATCACTGATCTTTGTCTCTCTGTCTGTGTCTTTGTGTTGATTGCTGTAAAGCTCGTTGGATTAGAGAAAGGCTCTATGAATGAAACTGTGAGAAAGATTTTTACAAGATTTCAAGAGTGCACTCATGCATATGCTATGAGATACACAAGTTTTATTTAAACAACTGCCATTGAATATAGCACTTTTACTATCAAATCTGTCAAAGTTGTGATATTTGAGATACTATGCCTGTGAAATAATGGTAGGGCCTTACTAATAATGCAACCAGTATAATTTACTGTATGTGTTTGGTAGGGCCTTAGTAATAATGTAACCAGTATGTGTTATTGGAAACGTGTACATTTCCCATCTCTTGTCTTGTTGGAATGCCTTGTATATGGTTTGACCTGAGTTAGGTTTAATGATGTTAAGTGAGCTGACCTATATTTGGTTTAATGATGTTGAGTTCTGAGTAGAGTTCCTTAACAATCTCTGATCTGTCTCTGAAGGGTCGCTCAGTGACATGGCTCTTCCATTTCCTGAATCCAAACTTTAACATAAAAAAACATACAAATATCAATTTCAAAAGTGAAATAGCATTGATTCATTTTACACATTATCACTGTTAACAAATGTGAATTACTTGCCTTGTAATTATTGGCGAGTTTTTGAGCCTCAACCTCATTCTCAGCACTTATAGTGGTCTTACATGGGACTTCTTCCCACAGCTCATCAGCTGTGTGTCTGCTTTGGCCTATAAACAGGAAGAAGACAAAGAAAACGACATAGACTTACAAACAACTCTAATTCAAAATGATTTCTCTACAGTCATTTATCTTCTTATACTAGCACATCTCCAAAAAAAGTTTTGTTTAGAATTTTATTGAATACTACATACAGTGGAACCTCAGTTATCATTTGTCCTGGTTATGATACAATTTGTTCACCTTCAACTTTTTTGGGGAAATTTTGTCCCAGTTATTTTTCTTCTGCCGGTAATCGACAACGTGCCCACATGACTTTTGTGTCATTTTGCAAGAACAAAGCATCCACCCACGAGATTGTCATTCATTCTGGCTTTTTTTCTCGTTGTTTCTTCTTGATAACACTCAAAACAAACTAAAACAGTCACAGTAAAACAAAGGCGTGAATGTGGGTGGGAAAACAAATAGTGGCCAAACAAAGACTGCCGGTTGGATCACATCGGCATGCTCTAAAACAGAGCGTAAAACAACTAAGAGTGATGTTAAATGTTCATTTATCCATTTCATTAGTCTTTTGTGTTTATTTCACAGTGTTTTCTGTATGTAAAACTATAGTTATTCTACACAAAATGTATCTTTTTAATATTTTGGAGTGTCTGTAACAGATTAACTGGATTTACATAATTTTTTCATGGGAAAATTTGGTTCAGTTATCATTCAGCACTTTAGAGCGGATTAATGACGAAAACCAAGGTTCTATTTCATTTTATATTGACTACATGTAAAGTCACATTCCTTTCTTTTCGTCATGATGTTGATCGTGTTTGAAAAATAATTTACTCAAACTCAAAATAAAATATTCTAATCATTTAAGATTTTGGATGAGCTATAAGCAATGTTCCCTCTAATTTTTCATGTGTCTGAGCAAACTCATAAACTCTCTGAGCGGTGCCTTGAATCACTGTGAGCAACATCGTGCACTCAAATCAAAACAAATTTATTTATAAAGCACTTTTTACAACTGATGTCACAAAGCAGCTTTACAGGGTTAGTAATAACAAACCCAAAGCACTGTGGTCATGCCAGCATCCCATCCATCCAAAGTACATGGTTTATTAAAAGAATCTAATTACAGCATTTCTGTTAACATTTCTGTTAGAATACTTTTAATTAAGTGCTTTAGCCCACTTACAATGACAATTACAAAAATCTTGTTCATGACCTATAGTAACATGAACCAATGTGATTTTCACACAACGGAATTTGACCTCCACATTTAACCCATTCGTGCAGTGAAACAAACACACACACAAAGTGAACAAACTAGGCTCTCAGAATTTGTGACCGAGGCGGTGGCCAGGCCTCATCCACCTGTGCCCGGGGAGCAGTTAGGGGGTTAGGTGCCTTGCTCAAGGGCACTTCAGTCATGTCCTGTCTGGGGATTGAACCGGTGACCTTCTGGTCATAAGACCAGATCCTTATCACTAGCCCAATGCTACCCCCATAACTGTCACTAGATGAGCACAAATGTGATTGAGAACTTTCACTTTTTTTTTTTTACACGATTTTTTAATGAATTTTGTGCTGAATGTAGGTACTCCAGCTTATTTTGGCTTCACAACATGTTTTGCCTGTTCGTTTTGTCATTGTTATAAAGGGTCAACATATGCAACACTTAGCATTTAGCATTAGCGTGTCCTCACTCCACATAGGCCACACTCAGGGTTGCCAGGTCCAACAAAAATATCTATCCCAAAGTCATCTAAATCCTGCTCTTCAGAAGCTCAACTAGCCCAAAATATGTCTGTCACATGTTTGACGCAAATGGCAAAACAACTATGGGTGTAAGACTTAGTATTTTATTTATAAGGGATTTATTATCAGTCATTAATAATATGGTAACATTAGTGTTTATTAGATCTTTTATAACAGTTTTGTATCCCAGTCAAGAACATTTAATAGTAACATAATTAGCAAAAAAAAAAAAGGAACTGACTTTTTCATTTCACATTTGCAGTGTTTGCAATATGCCTTTTTCTCATCATTATCATCACTTTAAATCCATTATATCAAACCTTTTTCCCCCGTTTTAATTTTCAAACAAGCCAAATTTGGCGTGAAAACTGCAAACCTGGCAGCTCTGGCCACACCACACATGTGGCGGCACGTAAGGACGCTGTCATACCCTGTCAGTGATGATTAGCTGCGTAAATAAGTTTGTGAATCACATCGTTGGCTGGAGCAGCCAGTCACCAGTCACTCACTGACTCACATTGCAAAATAGTACAGAATGAATTATGTGTTTACTTTATTTTAAATTCAGGTTGGATTTTTTTGTGCGCAGCGCAGATTTTCTGTGCGCAGCGCAGATTTTCTGTGCGCGGAGACCGTGTCAGTAGTGCCCAATTGCGCACGCGTGCAGCTTAGAGGGAACAGTGGCTATAAGTCATACTGATCAACAGTACAACAGCTTGATATGTCACTACATGAAATGAATGTAAAACATGACTATTTAACTTTTTGAACTAAATTATAATCAACAATTAACTTTTTACAATAATCTTTTTTTGACGTGGCACTGTATCTCTGACCATAATTGAACAGCAGAGACGTGAATGAGGTCCAATACATCTCGGAAATCATTCAAGTCATCAGTCACTGGTGGTCAGGGATGCATATTACATTTGCAGTCTGAATGGATACATTTTCCTGTTGTGCCCCAGTTAACACTGACGAACCACCTGATCACCTGTGTCATCATAGTGGCATAGTTTCTTTATTAGTGTCCTATCCTGTATGTTGTTTATAATCATACAATGTGATCTAAATGGTCTAAATGTTTGTAATGGCCTTTATATGTACATAAAAATTTATTATGTAAATAAATGCAGTGAGAGATTAACCCGGTAAATGTGTGTGACACCCTTACTCCAATCATAAAATTGGATCATAACTGGTCACTGACGCTAGGTGTGTAAGAAAATATTGATAAATTTGGGAATCACAATATTATGTTTTGTGATCCCCTCCTTGAACTGCCACCTTATAGCGGTGGAGGGGTTTGCGTGCTTGAATGATCCTAGGGGCTATGTTGTCTGGGGCATTATGCCCCTGGTACGGT